>ML827419.1:0-26719 GCA_009831015.1 Picea engelmannii | reverse complement strand
TGCATGGTGTATTGTGGTGTATTGGTGTAACTCTTATACTATTGTTCATTGCTCATTGGATATAGTTGAATGGTTTAAGTATAAGTTGAAAAAGGTTTTAAATTGTACTTGATACTGATTCACCCCCCTCTAAGTATCAACAGTTAATATAAGCTGGTAAGGCTTATGATTTTATTAGGCCGGAGAGCCTAAGTGTTAAGGCCAGGAGCTTGTTTTTGTATATGTAATTATGCAAAACATTAATAAAAATATGAACAACACTGCATGCAGGCCGACCACGATGAATGAGTGATGGGGGACTAAGCTTCCACATAGTGAGTAAGGGATTGGGGGCCAGAAGGGTGTAAATAGAGGCTAAGTGTTGAGCCTAGGGGCTTAAGTACTTGGGAATAATATTTTAATATTATTCCAAAAGCCATGTAAAATATATGTTTTGTCCTAAGTTCCTAGGAGAGGGGATGCATGTTGATGGAGCACATGTAGCTTCATGGGCGACATGTGTCGACCCTGCTACATGCATTTTAACCCAAAGATTGAGCTGTGGAGGGGGTTCATTCCCCGTTATGTCGTCCATCTGACTGAACCGAGAAATCTCTGCGTCTGAGTTCTGTAAGCCTTTCGCAGCTCTGAAACCTGAAGCCAGTGATATTTTCTTGAGAAACCGATACCATTGTATCTGAACTGTTTATTTAGTGTTCAACCTTTGCATGAATTTCTTTTCATGCATCCTGCAAACAAGTGTTACCTGAACTGTGTTGTGTTTTAGTGGCCTATTACCATTTCTTGTTTGCACACCCTGTTTTTCTTGTTGTTGTTGTCACCCATGAGCTAGCCAAAAGTTGTTGTTGTTGTTGTTATCCTAAACTTACGGGAATTGAATTGGAAACTAGTGGGAGAGTCGGGTTGTTAGGCTGTGGTTGAAGAGGCAGACTATCAGGCCTGTGAGCATCTCTTTCCAGGTGAAGGGGTTTGTTGGGAAGGGGTTTTCTCCCATAGAGAGTCCAACACCAACTACGAAGCTCTAAGACTTCTTGATCCAACCTATTTTTGAGACCCAGAGAGGGAGGTGAATCACTGATGGACTGTTCTTGTGAAGGTGTATACTCTCGGGCAGAACAGGCATGTGGGGAATGAGAGTCTATGAGTAGTGGGTGTAAGAAGGCATCTTGGGAAGAATCCTTCCAGTTATTCTATGTAGTTTTCATGTAACCTCAGCCTAGTCTAGTATTCCCTTGCCTTGGGTGGAGTTTGGACCCAGCTCAGGGGTGACCCACTACTCAGAGTGATGAGCAGCGTGGTCTAAGGCTGGGAGGTTCATGGAAGGTATGCACGTGGTTGGTGGAATTACTACAGTTTCAAAGATAAGTATATGCATGTGTTTAAATTCAGCTTTTAAATGAATGTCTGTGATGCTTGCAATATTATCATGTATTATGTTGTGATGATGTTTACTGTTGATTGAAATATTCTGTACGTTAGCAGTAATTGTATGTTTACTCTGTTAAGCCATTTAATTTCATTTAAATGCATATTATGTAAGTATGAGAATGTTTATGCGTAGTAGCATTTGTCCGGCAGTGGGGTTGACGGCCGAGGACGTTACACTCTCCCTCTCCTTCCCATCCCAATCCCACACAACATTGTACAAGTCAACCCTCTTCTCATGCCTCTCTTGCTACTCTCTTTGTTGGCGTCTCTGCATGATTAACATATAAAATACATCAGCCTCATACATAAAACATAAAAAAAAAAAATTAGTAAATGAGAAATTTATTTGTAAATATGGAAAAACAACTTTCTTCAAAAAATAAGTAAATTCCATTACCAATGCACCCAAAAACCAGTCAAGTATCTCTCGTGGTGCGTATCTTACTTGTGAGTGTCGTTTTCGTTGCGCACATGTAAAATAACACACCGTATAAAATTTGTTGTATTATTTTATGTAATGTGTTGTATAAACTTACAACACCGGTGCATTAAGGTTAACAGACACACTACCTAAAATAATAAAAACTTAAAATCCTAAAGCATTGTAAAATAATTTAAAAAAAAATTGTTACTGTAGTGCGTAGCCTTTCTTGACATCCACCAGTGTGTTACAGGAAATACAACACACCTCACAAACAATTTTTAAAAAAATGATAATTACGGTACTTTGGAATTTAGGCTCTAATTTTTTACGGTGGTGCGTTGGTTAATCCTTAACGCCCTGGTGCATAATTTTACCAATGCACCGCATAAAATAATTTATCTGATTTATGTGGTGCGTCATTTAACATAACGCCTCAGTGTGTTAACATTATTTCGATGCACCGTGAAAAATAAGCTATATTATTTTAAGCGCTGCATTGGTAAAATTATGCCCTGATGTGTTAATGATTACATAACACAACCCTGTGTAGCGTTTACAAACGCTCCGTCGAAAAAATCAGGCAAATGATTTTCGGTGCACCTTGTAAATTTTCAAGGTGCATCGTCCATGATGCAAGCCAAATGAATCAATTTTACATTTTAATCCGCTAAAATTTTAAGTTATAAAGAAAAAAATACATTACCTCGAAATTTCCTCATCGGGGAGGCATGCGGGTTTCCACGTAGTAAAAAAAAAACAAATTTCCCATCATTTGGAAAAATTCAAAAGACACACACTAAGCAACGAATGGAAGGAAGGAAAGCAATGGAAGCACCGACGACAAGTCACTTCATAGAGACAAAAGTTGCACCGGTTCTTGAGATCCCTACAACACTGAAAAGGGTAAAAATGAATTTTACGGTCGGTAATTTTTTTTCAATTTAACCCAGTTACGGTGCACTTGATTATTAGATGCACCAGTGTGTATGTATTTAAATAGTGCACTGGAGTATATTTAAAAAAAATAACCCTACCACGGTGCACTATGTTTGAGAGGAAGGGTGTACATTATTTTTGGGTGTACAACCTTCATGGGGTATAAAAACGGCTAAAAACAAAGACCTATGAATCAGGAAGATAATCAGGCTCCACAACCAATAATCTCCCACTTGGAGACTGATCAAAACAACTCCATTGTTGTTGTATGTGCTGGACTATACTCCACCTTAGACCTCGAAAATTTTGTCATCTTCACCTTCATGCTAGAATACCAACTAAAACTGAGCAAGAACTCAGTTTCTCCCTTGTTACTCCCTTTGCTAACATGTATGTAGTATTCTGGCTAGTGTGTATCTTTTCCAACTTCAAATGTCCATCTTCCAAGATGGATCGTATGAAATGGTACCTAAGTTGTATATGCTTAGTCTTCGAATGGAAGGATGAGTTCTTTGCAAGATGAATGCCACTCTCACTGTCACAGTACAACCTGTTATTCTCCTACTTCTTTCCCAATTCCTCCATAAGCCTCTGTAACCAAATCATTTCTTTACTAGCCTTTGTAGCAAAAACATACTTTTCTTTTGTTGTTGAAAGTGCAACAACCTTTTGCAGTTTCAAAATTCAACTTACTATTGTTCCACCTACAATAAAAACATACCATGTGGTGCTCCTCCTGCTATCTTTATCACCTTCCATATATGAATCAACATATCCCTGTAGAACAATGTCTGAACATCCAAAACATAATGCATGAGTAATATTAACTTCCAAATAAATGAGAATCCACTTTACTACCTCCCAATGTTCTTTACTTGGATTGTTCATATACATGCTCACAACTCCCACTGCATGTGCAATATCTTATCTTGTGCAAACCATTGCGTACATCAAGTTGCCAATTACTGATGAATAAGGGACCTTGGACATGTATTTTATCCCCTCATGTGTCCCAGGACACATTTCCTTAGTTAATTTGAAATGGTTGGCCAAAGGTGTACTAACTGGTTTTGCATTTTGCATTCTAAACCTCTTCAACACCTTCTCTATGTACTCACCCTGAGACAATGTCAATTTGCGATTTTTCCTATCATTGTTATTCTCATACCAAGGATTTTCTTTGCAACACCCAAATGCTTCATCGAAAATGAATTAACTAAAGTCTTCTTGAGAACATTTATATCATGCAACAAGCATGTCATCTACATACAATATCAAGATAATATAGCTTCCATTTTCTATCCTTTTAAAATAAACACAGTGACCAGAATGACATCTATTATAACCTTGTTCTGTCATAAACTTGTTAAACTTCAAATACCATTGCCTTGGATATTTCTTTAGGCCATACAAACTCTTATTCAACCTGCATACCAAATTCTCCTTCCCTTTGACCTCATACCCCTATGGTTGTTGCATATAAATCTCTTCCTCCAAATCCCCATAGAGAAAATATATATTTTACATCTAACTGTTCAAGATGGAAATCTTATATTGCCACAAGACTTAAAATAGTCCTAATTGAAGTCATTTTAACAATAAGAGAAAATATTTCATCAAAATCTATACCTTTATTTTGTGCAAACCCCTTTACAACAAGTCTATCATTGTACCTATTTTTGCCTCCATCTTCTTCCTTCAACTTGTAAACCCATTTATTTTGCATTGCTCTTTTTCCTGCAGGAAATTGAACCAAGTCCCAAGTATGGTTATTTACTAAGGAATCAATTTCTTCTTCCATGCCTTGCTCCCACTTATTTTTAGTTTCTACCTGCATTGCCTCTTCATAACATTCTGGTTCACCAGAATCAACCAACAATAAATAATACAATGAAGGAGAGTATCGTTCAGGGGGTCTAATTAAACTAGTAGATATTCTAACAACACTTGCAGGAGTTTGAGGTACTTGTTTCTCATGTTGTTGTACATTTTGATTTTCTGGTACCTTTGGAATTTCTTTTTCAGTGATCTCATCAAGCACTATGTATTCTGGTTTTTCTTTTTACTGTTTCTTTCCTTGCAACTGATCTTTGTACATGACCTTCTCAATGAATATGACATATCTAATCCTGATTATTTTGTGATTTTCATAATCCCATAAGCGATAACCAAAATCATTAACACTATATCCAATAAAGGTACACTTCTTGGATTTTGCCTCAAGCTTTGTTCTATTTATTTTATCAATATGGACAAATGTTTCACAACCGAAACTCTTCAAAAAAGAATAGTTTACCTTTTTACCTATCCATAGCTCCTATGAAATTCCACCATCCAAAGAGCTTGAAGGTCCTATGTTTATTAAGTAAACAATAGTATCTACAACATCTTCCCATAATTGTAAGGGAAAACCAACATCAAATCTCATACTCCTTGCACGCTCCATGATTGTCTCGTTCATCCTTTCTGACACACCATTTTCTTGTGGTGTTCCTGGAACTGTCTTCTCTCTACGAATACCATGATATGAAAAGTAATCATCAAACTCCTTGCTGCAATATTCACCTCCATTTTCTAATATGAGACACTTCAACCCTTTTCATGTCTCATTCTCAACCAAATATTTCCATTTCTTAAAAGTATCAAAACATCAAATTTTTGTTAAATGCAATAAACCCAAGTTTTTCTATTTGTATCATTAATAAAAGTAACATAATAACAACAACCACCAAGAGATGATACCTGAGTTGGTCCCCACACATATGTATGCACAAGCTCTAACCTTTCACTCTTCTTTTCTTTTCCGACTCTAAGAAATCTGACTCTCTTATGCTTTCCTTGAACACAATGCTCACATAAATCCAAATCAATTTGTTTAAGATCTGACAACAAATTTATTTTGTGAAGTATCTGCATCCCCTTCTAACTCATGTGTCCAAGCCTATGATGCCACAATTTTGTATCCACTCATGTAGAATCTAAAGAGATAGAAGAATCAGTATTACCAATACATAAATACAATGTTCCTACCTTCTCTCCTTTTGCTATCACCAATGATCCTTTGGTGACCTTCCACGCATTATCTATAAATATAGATATACAACCTTCACTTTCCAACTGCGCTATTGAAATTAGATTTTTCCTTAGATCTAGAACATGTCTTACCTCTTTAAACAACCATTGGTTTTCATTCCTTTGTTTTATTTTTACCTTTCCCATTCCAACAATTTTACATGGTGCATCATCACCCAAATGAACCTATCCAAAATCACCTTGAACATAATCTAGAAAATGTTTCCTATTGGGTGTGGCATGAAATGAAGCCCCTGAATCTACTACCCAAGACTCAGAAATATTATCTACAGAAATAATCAAATCATCTTGTAACACATCACATGTTACATTTGCTTCCTGATTTTTCTCCTGTTGTCCATATCTTTTATTCTTTGGAGCTCTGCAGTATTTCTTCAAATGTCCTTTCTTCCCACAATTCCAACACTCTATCTTTCCCATTCTAGATTTGGATATGCCCTTCCTATAACTCCTGCGATTCCCTGAGCCCTTTCCTCTATCCTTTTGTCTTCTCCTTTTCTCCATGTTTAACGCATTAATTGATGTCTCACCTATGATTTTCCATCGCATTTCCTCAATAAGGATAATACCAACAACATCATCAAATTTTAAAGTGTTTGAACTAGAGACAGAGTTACTTACAACCATGACCAAGCTATTCTTACTTTCTGGCAATGAGCACAAGATTAGAAGAGCCCTGACCTCATCATCAAAGTCCACTTTTATAGAACATAGCTGATTAGTAACTGTATTAAATTCATTTAAATGATCCGCAACAGACCCACCTTCTGACAACATCATATTAAATAATATCTTCATTAGAAATACCTTATTGGACGTCGAGGGTTTTAATACAATTTAGCCAACGCATCCATCATCTCCTTCGTTGTCTTTTCTTTTGAAATATTTAAAGCCACCAATGTTGCCAGGCTCAACCGTATTGTTCTTAGTTCCTTTCTATCAAGAACCTCCCATTCTTCATCCTTCACGGTCATCATCTTCTTTTCTATTCCACCCAATGGTAGGAATAGATCCTTATGATATACATAATATTCCACCTGCATCTTCCATAACTGGTAGTTTTGGTCGTTAAATTTCTAGAACATAAGCTTTCCATATTCCGCCATTTCTCCCACTCGAACTAGGAACCCTCTTTTCCTACGAGTTACCTTTCATTCTGATACCAGTTGTTAGAAAAAGCAGGATCAAGGAGCAATAAAAATAAGACAAATGTAGAAATAAAACGCAAAAGATACACAATACAATAGAGACACAGATATACACGGTTCACCCAGTGTGGGCTACGTCCACCAGAGAAATTTCCAGGTCCTTCCTTTATTATTATCTAGTAAATGAAAGGATACAACCTACAACACACCCATTGTAACTTCCTGTTCTTTCTCTCATAGTCTCCTCTCTCGGAATACAATATTTGTAATGATGCATAGACACAATACAATTCCCTCATAAAAGAGGTTTACCTTCTAGGGAAAAAAACCCTAGCATAACTTATATCGTAAGATCTGTGACCTTATAATGAATGGTCTAGATTTATTATGAAATTACAATACACATTTACAAGGCAATTTTTCTTTCAGGGACCCACTTTCCCCGGAACCCTGTAGAGGGGGAAAACCCCCCCTGAAACCCCCCCACGTGGATGGGTGTACAGTATTCCAGGGTGTGCAGTCTTCATGGGGTATAAACATGGCTGAAAACAAATACCTATGAATCAGGAAGATAATCAGGCTCCACAACCAATAATTTTTATAAAGGCTTCTGCCAAAACCTCCGCTAGAGGGTCCTTTCCTTGTAGTGAAATAACTTGGTAGAATTATCAGTTATATCTATCTTTGACAATGTAAGTTGAGTACAAACATGTTAGTGCATAAGCTATTCTAAGTGTGATATTTGATGGGAAAATAGAAAAGGATTGTGGTGTTCATGATTATGAGTGTTTACATATTTCAGGCATGACACATTATAACAAGAGAGTAAATGAATTATTTGTAAAGGGTCCTAGTAATTTAAAATAAATTGAGATATAATCTTCTCAACATGCTATAAGTTCTAAATAGTGTAGTTGGTAGGATTATGTGAGTTGTCTGTAGAACTCTCTAATGGGTTGAAAATTATTTAATGAAATGTCTAAATAAAGTAGCACACTCTCTTTTTGATGCAGAGCCCCACCTCAGTAGGGTTTGTTGACCTCCTTGCCTACGAATCTTCAACTCCTCTGAGCTGAAATGGCTCCTTGGTCCATGCTGGAACCCTCAATATATAAAACACCACAGGTCCTTTTATGAACCCTGCCTGTGCGAACAAGCACTAGGCGCAAGATCCCCTCACACGACCACCGGCGGTGACCATAAGCCTAACTAACAGGCACTTCGCATTTCACAATTTCAGGACATCTATTTCAAGTTGCCCTGACTCCTCCAATTCCCGAGCTCCGAACTCACAATGACCTCTAGGCTAGATCGAAGGTCCAATATGCCTGTGATCCAGTGCTCCAAACTCTTTCTTCGTGAATCAGAATTTTGTGTTTCACAATTTTTGAAGTGGACTTCCTCCTTCCTTTCGATTACCAACTTCAAGATTTCTCCTTCCCACGGAAGGGGTCAATGGTCAGATCTCTCCTTGATATTGATGGCTACTATCTCTCATGAGTTTGCGAGTGTCGAAATAATCTCGTCCCTTATCCTCCGCGTAGATTTATTGGATCCAATGGCCCACGAAAATCGACGTTTCTCCCTCCAGGAATTTCTGCCATCCGTCTGGGCTCTCAATGTTTCCTGGCCAAATAGCTTGGCGTCAACCCTTCTGAACTTGGTTCCACAAGGTGATTTCAACCTTCATCTTTCATCTGGACTCTTTCGAGCCTCTATCCCTCTCGAGATTGATTCTTGCTTCAACTCAAGGATTCTAAGGAATCATGCACGCACACCTTGCGGCCTTCACGATAACCTTTGGTTATCCAACAACTCCAACTCTGTGCACTCCCTGCAACAGAAGTTCTTCAACCTCTCCCTTGGGTTGGAAAAGTCTAAGACTCTCCTCATCCCGTGCACACCTTGCACGACTCTATGCTCTACCTTAACTTCTAATGGTATAAGTTCATGATGTCTCTCCTGAGCTTTTCTAAGGTAAAACTCAGAACTCGTCGATGCACTCCTTCCAGACTTTCACTGCACTCCTTGCAGGAATTTTCGGGAAGAGAAACAATTGAAACTCATACTCTCCTCACATACTTCATACATTCAACATGAAATCACATACATATGGCATTGAAACAAATGCATAACAAAGAATGAAAATAAACTGTAAACATACCATTCAATAGATGCATATAGGAACCATAAATACACCATGCAATTGGATCAAAGCATTCTTATATTAATTCAAGTGCTTATGTACATGGTCTACAACAAGAACATCTATCTTCTCATACATCTTCTAAAATCTTTGTTCTTCTCTTCTCTCCTATGCTCTCTCGCTCTACAACCCATAAAATGAGAATGACAAATACAATACATCTACGAGGGAATCTTCTTGATTTTTCCCTCCTACAACCTTAAGCTATCTTATCGAAATTAAAGACTACCATCTACTTTACATTTATTACAATAAATGTCCACAACTGACAAATGAGAGAGAACGCTTAGAATTTGTATTACATCCCCAAAACATTAAAAGCAATTACATCCTTCCAGCTATTACATTAATGTATTTTTCTTTTGAAATTCAAAAATGTCTTCAAAATGCATGCTAGCATATCTAGTTGTCTTCCACTCATGCTTGCTCGTGATGCTCCTGCATCATACTCCCCTGGCTAAAAAATTATGGACTCCTATCCATGAGTTGTTGTACCATCTGTCCATGTTTTTGGATATCTTCTCCACTTTCCCTACTGACATATTCAATTGGGTGTCCCTTCCACTTTACCAAATATTCAAAATATGTCTTCTTTCGGGTCTTCTTACTAACTCTCTGATCGATGATCTTTTCCATCTGCGGCTTTTCAACTACATGCAATAGTTTGACCCAATGAATTTCCTTCTGAATCTCTACTCCTCCTATTTTATCTGCTCTGTAAGGATACATATCTTCTATGTTGAAGATGGGTGATATACCCACATCATCTGGCAATTCTATCTCATAAGCATTTTCCTCAAATTTCCGTAAAATATTACATGGCCCTATCTTCTTCATATTCAACTTATTATATGCTCCCCTTGGGAACCTTTCTTTTCTGAGATGTGCCAAAACTAAATCTCCCACTTCGAATTGAAGCTCTCTCCGGTGTTGATCTACTCTGTGCTTGTATTCCTAGTTGGAACTTTGCAACTGCTCTTTAATCTTACTGTGGAGCTCCTGCATATCTGTTGCAAAATATTCCGCTCCAGCACTCCTGAACTCATTATGCTCTAAGTATCTCAACTTATACACTCCTCTTGGTTACATTCCATACATTATCTGAAATGGGATCTTTCCGGTACTCCTATTAGGTGAGTCATTATATGAAAATTCTGCTTGTGGAAGAATTTAATCCCACTAACTATGATGTTCAGTTACTAAACACCTCAATAATTCCCCCAAACTTTGATTTATTACCTCAGTCTATCCATCCATATGAGGGTGATATGTTGAGCTAAAGGATAAATTCATCCCCAACTTATTCCATAGTGTCCTCCAAAAATGACCAACAAATTTGGTATCTCTGTCTGAAACAATACTCTTAGGTAATCCATGAAGTTGAACAACTTCTTTGAAAAACAGATTTGCAATGTGTGTTGCATCACTGGTTTTCTGACATGGAATAAAATGTGCCATTTTGGAAAATCTATCGACTACCATGAATATGGAATCACACCCTCTCTACGTCCTTGATAGTCTCAACACAAAATCCATCTTACCGTGTCCCACGACCTCTCTAGTATTGGCAATGGTTGATACAACCCAGTATTCTGTCTTTTCCCCTTTTTGTGTTGGAATATTCTACATATGTTGACAAATTTCTACACATTTGTCCTCATTCCTAGCCAATAATACAAAATGTTCAGTTGCGCAAATGTTTTTTCATGGCCAAAATGTCCAACCAATCCCCCACTATGCTTTTCCTTCAAAAGGTTTTCTCTCATAGAACTTTTCAGAATACACAATTGATTTACTTTGAATAACAGTCCATCCTAAATTAAATATTCAATCCATTGGGTTATGTCTCTTAAAACAAGGTTCTTAGATGCTTCGTAAGCATCCTTGAAATCTGAATCATCTCTGTACATTTCCTTAAGGCTATCAAAACCTAAGGTCTTCACTCAAAACTCTTTCATAATCAAACATTTCCTGCTCAACACATCAACAACCTTGTTAGCATTTCCAGAAATGTGCTTTATAACAAAAGTAAACTTTTGCATGAACTCAACCCATTTTGCATGTTTCTGGTTCAATTTCTCCTATCTGGTTATAAATTGTAAGGCCTGATTGTTGCTATACAAAACAAACTCTTTTGGAACCAGGTAGTGCCTCCATTTCTTCAATGCCAATATGGCTGCCTAAAACTCTTTATCATAAGTGGAGTAATTTATTTTGGCCTCATTCAGTTTCTCACTGAATTATGCAATTGGTCTATTGTCTTGACTTAAGACTGCTCCAATCGCAAATCCACTTGCATCACATCTCACTTGAAATGTCTTTATGAAATATGGCAGGACCAGAACTGGTTGTCCAATTATCTTTTCTTTTAATAAATTGAAACTTTTCTCTGCTTCCTCTATCCAATGAAAATATTTATGTCTTTTCTTGATTGTGTCCATCATCGGTGCACAAATTCCACTGAAATTTCTGATGAACTTCCTGTAAAAATTGGCTAGTCCATGGAAGTGTCTGACTTCAAAGATATTGTTTGGCAACAACCATTCTTTGATTGCTTTTACCTTCTACAGATCCATCTTCAACTCATTCAAAGAGATCACAAAACCCAAATAAATGAGTTATGTCTTCATGAAAGACGACTTCTTCAGATTTATTAGCAACTTCTCTTGCTGCAACCTCCTCATCACTAGAGTTAAATGCCTCAAATGTTCTTCTTCAGTCTTACTGAAGATCAGTATATCATCAAGATACACAATTACAAACTTCCCAATGAATTCTTTCATCAATATCATGAAAGTACTTGGTGCATTTGTCAAGCCAAATGACATAACAAGCCATTCATACAGCCCTTCATTTGTCTTGAATGTTGTCTTCCATTCATCACCTTCCCTCATCTGAATCTGGTGATATCCGCTCTTAAAATAATTTTTTGAAAAAATCTTTGCTCCACTCAAGCAATCCATCAATTCATCCATGTTAGGTAAAGGAAATCTACACCTGGTGGTGATTTTGTTTATAGCCCTCGAGTCTGTACACATTCTCCATCTTCCATCCTTCTTCGGACTTAACATTGTTGGTACAATGCATGGACTCAAGTTTTCTCTAATCAACCCTTTGTCCATCAAATCATGGACTTGCTTCTTAACCTCTTCATTCTCCTGTGGTGTCAATATGTATGCTTCTTTGTTTGGAAAAATCTCTCTTGGTATAGGGTCAATGTGATGGCTTATACTCCTGATGGGAGGCAACGAACAAGGTAAATTGTCCACCACTATATAAGCGAAATTCTCTAGCAGTTCCTAAATTTCCTTAGGTAGATCATCTATCAAGGTACTGTTCAAGATGACTCTAGGTTTTCTAACCACAACAAACTTCATTTCTTCTTCTTTATTGACTTCATCAAGAAGTTCCTTTCCACTCATGAGAAGTATAGTATTTCTTGCTTCTTATTTCGCCTTCTTGTCTTCAATTGGTAGCAACATATGCGTCCTACCATTCTTTTCCAAAGTGTACGTGTTATTTCTTCCATCATGAGTAACATTTCTGTCATATTGCCAAGGCCTCCCGAACAAAAGATGATAGACATCCATGGGAATTACATCACATAAAATCTCATCTCTATATCCCCCTATCATAAATTCAACTAAACACTATTTAGTGACTGTTACTTGATGTCCTTTTTGCAACCACAAAACTTTATATGGGCTTGGATGTGCAACTGTCTCCAATTCCAGCTTCTCCACCATCTCTATGGATACTAAATTATCCATGCTTCCACTATCAACTATCACCCTGCATACCCTATCTTTGGCCTTGCAAGAAGTCCTAAACAAATTGTTCCTCTGGATTGGATTCTCCATCTCTTTCTCTGGTTTCAAGAGAATTTTCCTCATCATCAAGGATCTTCCACCTTCTGCATCATCTGCCTCAACATTTTGCCTTTTCTCTTCTGAAATGTGAGCTTCACCTCCTCCATCCCTTTTTCTATCGGGACATTCCCAAGATATGTGTCTGATATTTCCACAGACAAAACACTTTACTTCACCTCCTCTTCCTCTTGCTCGAGGAAATGTGTTCCTATCGACATATTGTCTCTGCTGTGAACTTCCTCCCCTTTCTGGGTGGTTATGAGGTTTATTTTCTTCATTATTGGGCTTCTGTACTCTATCTTGGGCAATTTCTTTGCCTCTACTCTGACTTCTACCTCTACCCCTTTGACCTTGCTTCTAGGCCAATTTTTCTTCTACCTTAGAGAAACCTGATAAACATCTTCCACATTTCTGATTGTCACCATGCTCATCTCGTCCTGAATCTCATATCTTAGACCATTCATATATTTGGCGACCTTTTCATCATCACTCTTGCGATGACCAGCTATGATGTTTAACCTATAAAACTCCTTTGTATACTCCTTCACTGTCATCTCTTTTTGTCTCAATTTTTTCATTCTTCGAAATAGATTGATTTGATAATCTCTGGGTATGAATTTGTCTTTCATCTTGACTACCATTCTGTCTCATATTTTAATTATTTGTTTTCCCTTACAATGCCTGTCAGCCTACAGTTCATCTCACCACAGTGTTGCATGTCCTTTCAGTCTAGTGAAAGCATGCTTAACCTTCTTATCTTCTTCAACATCCTCATAGTTGAAGTATTTGTCTAGATCTCTAAACAAATCTAGCATCTCCTCAACGTCCAAGTTTCCTTCATACATCAGGATGTCCAACTTTTCTCTGGCACCCATTCTTGCGATAGATTTTAGCAAACGTTCCTCTAAGACATCTTCGACTATAGCTTCTTCTACTCCTTCTACGTTCTTTCTTTCTCCCTCACTGATATCTCCAGTATCAGGTGTTCATCTCTATGTTGTCTCCATAGCATCTAATCGAGCACAAAGTTATCTCATTTCCCTCTCCACGGCTGGATCGGGTAAAGTTATTTCTTGATGTCTTCTTGGTGGAATTGTTTCAACCTGTCCATGCATAATTCAAACCCCAACTGTCCTCTGTCTTCTCTTTCTTACATAAAACAACAGTTGTAAGCTCTTATACCACCTAACATATATCCCCACCTCAGCAAGGTTTGTTGACCTCCCGATCGACGGATATTCAAGTCCTCTGAGCCGAAATGGCTCCTTGGTCCATGCTAGAACCCTCAATATATAAAAAACCACAGGTCCTTTTATGAACCCCACCTATGAGAACAAGCACTAGGTGCAAGATCCCCTCATGCGACCACCAACAGTGACCACAAGCCTAACTAATAGGCACTTCACATTTTGTGATTTTGGGACTTCTATTTTGAGTCACCCCGACTCCTCCAATTCCTGAACTCCAAACTCACGATGACCATTACACCAGATGGATGATCCACGATGCCCACAATCCAACACTCCAGATTCTTTCTTTGCGAATTGGAATTTCATGTTTCATGATTCTGGAAGTGGACTTCCTCCTTCATTTTGATTCACAACTTCACGATTTATCCTTCCCACAGAAGGGGTCAATGGTCAGATATCTCCTTGATATCGACAACTACTATCTCTCATGAGTTTGCAAGTGTCGAAAGACTCTCGACCCTTATCCTCCATGGAGATTTACTGGATCCAATGGCCCACGAAAATTGGTGTTTCTTCCTCCAGGAATTTCTACCGTCTGTCCGGGCTCTCAATGTTTCCTGGCCAAATAACTTGGCGTCAACCCTTCTAAACTTGGTTCCACGAGCTTATTTCATCCCTCATCTTTCCTCTGGACTCTTTCGAGCCTCTATCCCTCCTGATCTTGATTCTTTCTTCAACTCAAGGATTCTAAGGAATCATGCACGCACACCTTGCGGCCTTCACGATAACCTCAGGTTATCCAACAACTCGAACTTCATGCATTCCCTGCAACAGAAGTTCTTCAACCGCTCCCTTGTGTTGGAAAAGTATAAGACTCTCCTCAGCCTGCGCACACCTTGCACGGATCTATGCTCTACCTTCACTTCTACTGGTATAAGTTAACGTTATCTCTCCTAATATTTTCTGAGGTAAAACTCAGAACTCGTCGACGCACTCCTTGCAGACTTTCACTGCACTCATTGAAGGAATTATCAGGAAGAGAAACAGTTGAAACTCATAATCTCCTCACAGACTTCATACATTCAACATGAAATCACATACATATGGCATTGAAACAAATGCATAACAGAGACTGAAAATAAACTATAAACATACCATTCAATAGATGCATACATGAATCATAAATATACCAGACAATTGGATCAAAGCATTGTTATATTAATTCAAGTGCTTCTGTACATGGTCTACAACAACAATAGCTATTTGCTCATGCAACTTCTAAAATTTTTGTTCTTCTCTTCTCTCTCGCTCTACAACCCATAAAATGAGAATGAAAAATACAATACATCTACGAGGGAGTCTTATTGAGTTTTCCCTCCTACAAACTTAAGCTATCTTATCAAAATTAAAGACTACCATCTACTTTACATTTATTACAATAAATGTCCACAACTGAGAGATGAGAGCGAACAATCAAGATCTGTATTACATCCCCAAAACATTAAAATCAATTACATCCTTCCATCTATTACATTAATGTGTTTTTCTTTTGAAATTCAAAAATGTCTTCAAAATGCGCACTGGCATATCCATTTGTCTTCCACTCACGCTTGCTAGCAATGCTCCTGCATCACTTTCCAAGAATTGCTCATGGGTTACATCAAATCTATGGGTAGTATATGAAGTTGATGTTCTGAAACTCTATTCATCACCCATTCAACTTCAATTCATCCTTCTCTCTAAAATTTTATCTTCTCTGAATGGTTTCACCTTCACTTATTTTTTTAGCATAATTTATCATCTTATTTTATTCCAAAAGCATGGAGGTTTAATCTACACTTGAGTGACACTAGTAGGAAAAGGAGGAAATTTGAGGTTTATGTAATTTGATTCATCTACAACCTCCAATATTTCCATTATCCTCCTTGCTTTCTAGACTACAATGATCACGGGGTATAATAAAAATGGGATTGAAGGAAAATCCCTAACTCTATTTACTCAATTGGTTATGGAAGGAATTAATTTGAACTAGTAAACCTTCAAAAAAAATATCAATGCATGTGTTAGACATGGAGTTTCCATTAGTGGGAGAGGAGGTTTTTCTTCATGAGATATAAAGTCTTTTGATATTGGAGCCAATGATGGATATGATGGATCTTATTGCCTATGCAGGGAGGGGTAATTTGCATACTCAATCTTTGGCTTGAGATACAATGTATTCTCTTTTGTTCATTAATGAAATGTAAGATGCATTTTCCAAAAACAGAATACAAAGGAGACTATGATAAAATGGATGTCCTTATTGGAAACTGAGGCTTTGCATATTTTTCTACAACCAACCATTAGAATTTATTCCTAATATGTGTAATCATGATGATTCTACAAATGAAACTACTAAATAAATGGTTATAAATACCACCCTAAGAACTAGATCAAAACACCCTTAGTCCTAGGTCAGAAGGATATCAAATTTCTATTTCATGTGTTGTTATTCATTATGTGAAAAAACAATTCTAACACTAACTCCTCACAAAAGGGAAATTTCATAAACACACCAAATTTGACATAATATTAGAAACTTAAACATATATATGAAACTAAAGAGGATACGAATAATTACTCAGCTCACTGAAGGTCAAAACTAGGATTCATTAGACAAAATGATGCATCAATTACCATTCTCTTCATCTCACTCATGTCATAAGCATATTCTCAAAGTGGATCTGCAAGTTCTTGACTAGATCTAGTTTTCAATGATGGCCTTGCCTAAATTTTGAAATTTCTAAGAAATTAAGATTCTAAACCAAGATAAAGAAACCAAAAACAATTAGATAATAAATGAGCAAGGAGACTAGAGCCCTACCCACATAACTAGGGTTTATTGGCCCTTGGGATTGTTTCTATTGATCAATTTTCTTCTAGTTATTAAGCTCGAAAGAGCTACTCCAAAGGGATATATGGTTTGTCTTCTCATTAAAATTGCCATACGTGAAATATTCTGGAGCCAAATACCCGAGAGATAATAGTAGGTACTTTTATGAAATGTAGTGGTATGATATAAATGCCATTTTTTCCAAAAGAAAGAGCTACTAGGAAGAAATAAATGGATATTTTCCCAAATATACATACAACATAAATACATGTGATGTATGTGGACGTCATTGAAGCTCATTTGGCTAGCCCAAAATTTGTCAACTATTCATAGAGTATCCAAAGTGAATTATTGATCTAGTAGATCTTATTATAACATATCTAACCAAAAAATACAAATGATCCCATAGAACTTGACAACGTATTTCTCTCATAAAGGTTAAGATACCCATGGTTCAATTTTTCATATAAAAAAATATTAGATGATTTCACATCTCTATGGATGATTGGATGAGAACAACCATTATGTAGATAATTCAACACTTCGGTGATTTCAATGGCCACTTTGTACCTTTATTTTCAATGGACTAGTGTCTTATCCTTCCCTCCTGTAACACAACATTTTTTAAGAGCTATAAAAAAAACATAGTACTAAAAAAATGAAAAAAAATATCAAAGATAACATGATAATTGCATGAGAATTGGTATGATACATACCATAAAGGTTCTCTCCCAAACTTCCTTTAAATAACAAGTTGTAGAACAAAAAATGATTATTCTCTTCAACACAGTCTTCATTCAATTATTTTGTTCAAACATAAATCACTTGAAGCATGCAAGTGAAGAAAAATTTTCATTAATGGTATTTAGGAGATGATGAAGTATGTGATTAATGAAAGAAAGTTGTATCGATACTCTTATTTTCCAAATTGTACGTAATGATGAAATCCCTAATCCAAAAGGTATAATCCAAGGGAAACCTCTAGGAAGGTGACGACTTTCACCTCAACAACCTATCCTTTACAAATTTAGGTTAGCTCTCCTTTGTCTTAAGGGGGGTATTCCCTACTAGGATTACTAAGACCAAGCAATGAAGCACAAGGTAACGTTGAGAGTAGCCTTAGTGAAATAAGGTTTGGAGTTCTTAGGGATTTTTAGAATAAGTGGTGGAAGAACATCAAGAGATCAGTTCCTATAAGGTACCATATGTATTATCCAAAGAAGAAACAAAATTGTTATAACAATTACTAGCATAAAGAGAAAAATATAGAGCACAATGACACAATCGATTCTAGAAATGATACCTTTATTATAATGATAACCAAGTTCACTTTCCTCTTTGAGGGGGAAACCTCTAGTAGAGTATAGATAAAATACAAAATGATTCTCATGACAAAACTCTTCCATGCCTTCTACTCCTATTTATACTATTTTTATCTTCAAGAGAACATTCTAAAGGAATATCTTTCTATAAGTAGAACCTTCTATTAAGTTCTTACATTAGACCTGTTCACATTATTGCATAGGCCTTATTTACTAATGTCATCCTTTATTATATAGAAAACATATTATTCTATATACTTGAGGGGTTAGGGAGGTTAGGACACTAACATGCCCTCCCCCTTGAAACAATAGCCTTTTCCTCGAGGCTTTATATGGGGAACTTATTGCAAAATGGAAGCCAAATCCCATGTGGCATCCTCTAGTGGTGTATCCTTCCACTAAACTAAAACTTCCTTAATGGTACATTGATAGAAACGATGCTCGCAATGGTCCAAGATTTCTTAGGGTTGCAACCAAATTGAGCATTCTTCATCCAACTCAGGGAGACTAGTTTGAATCTAGCACTTGGTTCCAATCACTTTCTTCAAGGAATAAACATGAAAAACATGATGGATCTTAGAGCAACTAGGTAGAGATAACTTGTTATCCACAGGCCCCATGTAGTTGAGAATGGTATAAGCCATAAAACTTGGGATATAGTTTTTGAAAATAGTCTTCTTTGAGTGATGTTTGCTTATAAGGTTGTAGACAAAGAAATGCATGGTCTCCTTCACCAAATTGGTGTTCTGAATGACCCTGATCAACTTGTTGGTTCATGCAATTTTTAGCCATGACCAAATTATCTTTGAGGGTATGGAGAATGGAAGCTCATATTGAAAGGGTGTTTTCAACTTCCTAGACCTTGAAGACATCAGGCATGTAGGGGAAGACGAAAGGTGGATTTTCACTATAGGACACTTCATTAAATGGATACATGTGAGTGGAAACATGGTAAGAGGTGTTTTACCACCATTCAACAAGTGGTAACCATTGATCCCATTGAGTTTGTTTGTCAGATGCAAAACACCGCAAACATGTTTCCAAGAACTTGTTGACAGATTCAATTTGACCAACATTCTAGGGATGATAGACTGAGATGAGATACAATTGGGTTCCTTGGAGCTTGAGCAATTCCTACCAAAATTTGTTGGTGAAATTTGGATCACGGTCGGAGACAATAGAGTGGGGCATTCCATAAAGTTTGAATATATTATCCATGAAAATTCAAGCCATGGGTGGATGTTGTAGGGCACATAAATGATCATATTTGGAAAGGATATCAACTATAACCATGATGAAATATTTATTTCCATATTTGGGTAGGCCCCCAATGAATTCCATAGAAATATCAGTCCACATGGCAAGTGGAATAGGGAGAGGCTATAATGTGCCTAGAATTTTTATTATTTCTCCATTATTGCATTGACCAATATCACATTCATCTACAAAAGTGTGGATGTCTTATTTTTTTCCCTGTTATAAAAAATAATGTTTGATCCTTTCATATGTTTTTTGAAAACCTGAATTCCCTTATGTTGGTGAAACATTAAGTTTGGAGAGCATAGTGGATTTAAGGTGAGACCATTTGATTAAATACAAGTGACCTTTGTAGTGAAGCTCTTCATTGTTCCAAGAGTATCTTGAAGATGCATGAGGGTATTGTTGCAGTTGTTGAATTAGGTGAGACAATTTAGGATCTTGGAACCATTCCTGATGAGCTGTCTTTAAAAAAATTGATACAATGAAGGATATTGAGAAGAGGGACCCATCTTCCTCATATTTCCTTGAAAGGTCATCAACAACCACATTTTCTTTTCCTTTCTTGTAAACAATCTCATAATCATAACCAAACATTTTAGTCAACCATTTATGTTGCTCCAGGGAGGAAATTCATTGATCCAAGAAATATTTGAGGCTATGATGATCCTTTCTAATTTGGAAGAGTTTCCTAAGAAAGTAAGGACACAAGAGATCCATTGCATGTAGAATAGCCAACATTTCCTTTTCATAGGTGGATTGGCCCAAGTGTTTGTTAGATATTTGTTTTCTATTGAAATAGAAAGGTCTGGCATATTGCTTGAGAACTTCCCCAATACCTTTCCCATAAGCATCACATTCTAGAACAAACATCTTGGTGAAGTCGGGCAATGCCAAAACAAGATTCGTGCACATTGCCTCTTTCAAGGATTGGAAGGATTGATCGGCTGCTAGAGTCCAACTGAAAGCATTATTTTTAAGGAGAGAAGTGAGGGGCATTTAAATTTTACCATAATTCTGAACAAACTTGTGATAATATCCCATTTAACCCAGGAAACCTCCCAAAATTTTAGGAGACGTTTTAGTGTGACGTTGATCCTTCATAGCTTCTATTTTCTTAGGATCCACACGTACACCATCCTTGCCAACAATATGTCCTAGGTACTCTACTTCAAAAGCTCCAAAAGAACATTTAGACTTTGAGAAATATTTTTTGCTGAGATGATAAGTGTAAGAATTGATCCACATGGGCCATATGGACTTGCCAAATTTTACTATAGATGAGGATATCATCAAATAAAAATAAGACAAGTTGACGAATTAAAGGACGAAAGACATTATTCATGAGACTTTGAAAAGTGGAAGGTGCATTACACAGGCCGAAGGGAATGACCAAGAACTCATAATGGCCCTCATTAGTTCGAAGAGCAGTTTCGGGAATATCATCCTCTTTCATATATATATGGTGGTAGCCAGAACTTAGATCAAGTTTGGTAAAATATTGAGCACCACTCAATTCATCCAAAAGGTCATCAATGATAGGAATGGAGAATTTATATTTGATGGTAATTTTGTCAAGGGAACAAAAATCAGGACACATGCGCCATTGCCTTGTTTCTTAGGTACCATAACTAAATGAGAAGAATAAGGGTTAGTACTAGGATGGATAACACCCACTGCTAGCCATTCCAGAACAATTTTCTCAATTTCATTCTTTTGGGAAAAGGGAAGATGAAAAGGGAGAATATTGGAAGGAATATTTTCAAGGACAAGGGGAATGGAATGATCATGGGCACCATGGGAAGGGGGAAGTTATTGGGGATTGTCAAAAACATGTTCGTGTTTAGAGAGAAGAGACTAGATGTCAAGATGAATAGTAGGTGAGGGGGTCTCAAATGCTTGAATGGAATGGAGTTGGGAAATAATGTTGGAATGACATTTTTTTAGTATCTTTTCCATTTCGTGGGCACTGGTGTTCGTTGGGGAGCCTTTCATGATTCCTTGGAACCGATACTATTGTCCATCTTGTTAGAGTTCCATGGTTAATTCCTTAAAACCCATGGTGATGGGTCCTAGTGTGCGTAACCATTCAACATCGAGCACAATGTCACAACTACCCATATCAATAGAAAACATATAATATTTTAGGTGGTACTGACCAATTTGCAGGCACACATTTTCGCAACACCCCACACATTTCATGGAACCACTATTGGAAATCATGATTTGAAAATTGTTGACTGTAGAGATATAGAACATGGTATTTTGAGAAATATGGGGATAAAAAAATTTATGCGTGATGCCACTATCGACTAGGATAATGAATTTCTTATACTTAATGTAACCAATTAACTTAAGGTTTTATGGATCAAAGAGACAAGTGAGGGAATTCAGCGAGATAAGCAACTCAACTTTGAGTGGATCAGAGGGCCATTTTTGATAATATTCTTGGGGTAGGTCTTCAGAATGGGTAACATCGACATCCTCTTCAGAAACATCCTCAGAAATGGCCATAAAAATATGTTTTTCCTTACACTTGCACCCTAGAAAATATTTTTCATCACAGTTATAGAAAAGACCCTTAAGTTGGCATTCATCCATTTCTACCCTGGTTAATTTATGGATTTTGAGAGGAGTGGAAGGAGGTGTTGGATGTGTGGGTTGAGGGTGAGGAATAAAGGATGGTTTTTTTTTTTGAGAAGAGACTACTCGTTGTGCTTCCTTGGCATGTTGAGTAGCTTCAATCCAAGTTTGGGTTCAAGCCATTAGGACATGGGCTTGGGTGTCATCCTTTATGTCACTAATAAAGCATTCCTAGAAGAAGGCATCAAACATGTCATCCGTTCAGAAAGACAATTGCTCAAAAGTGGCTATGTATTATTCCATTGTACCATATTGGTTCAGATTGGTCAAATGGCCCGAATTATGTGTGTTGGTGTCAAATCGTTCATAAAGGTCTGCAACAAACTAGGTTCAAGCAATATACCCTCAACTTGAATTTTTACGCCATTTCCACCATTGCTAGCGTTCAGGATATAAATAAAGGACATAGATATGAAGTTTGTCCAAATCATCAGTAATTCCATGTAAGGAGAAATAGTGTTCCATTTGAGTGACCTAGCCCATGGGATCTTAGCCATCAAATTTATTCACGTCAACTTTGGGAAGAAAAAGTTCATGATGAGGGGAGGTGGAATGAAAGGCCATGGTTTGGGAGGAGTTAGCACCTTTGGGGTGTGAATATTTTTCAGAGGGGTTAGGGCCTTGGAATGGGTTCATCCATTGTTTTAGCTATGAATTTTTTTTGTTCAAATTGGTGGAGAGGGAGTAAAATCGGGTAGTGAGGTTGTCAACTTTGGAATTGAGGGAAGCAATTTCAAAATTCATGTGTTGGATGTCAGTCTTGTTCTAATTATTGCCAGTTTGGAAGGAAATGGTGTTTTCAAGCACTTGTTTTTGGGTGTGTGTCATTTGGGAGGTAAACAGGTAAGAATTGGGTAGGTGGGTCCACACAGAAAAGGGTTATGGGTGAGGGATACTGTGATGATCAATGTGAAGATATGAAGCCAATGGAATAGGTCCCAAATAAGGGTTTCAGGGAGGGTGGGTAGGACCATGGAAACAAATGGATTAGAAGTGATGGGTACCACTACAAGTAGGGAAAAGAGAGGAATCCAATGAAATAGGTTCCAAATAAGGGTGATGGGGAGGGTGGATGGGACCATGAAAAAAAATCTTATAAGTGATGGGTATCATGACAATTAGGGTGAAGAGAGGAATATAGTGGGATAGGTCCCAAATAAGGGTGTCGACAGGACTATTATTTCTCCTATAGAGTTATACTTCGGTCTGAATAAAAATGCAATGACCAAATGCCCAAATATTTAGTAGTTAAAATTGTGTAGTAATTTCGCAATCTAAATGAAGGATGCAAGGTCGTGCTACAAAATTTCCCCTCTGTGTCTATTCTATGTTGTTTTGGTAGCAAGGGTTAGGGTTTTGATGGTTCTTATGGATAATGGTTTTCCATGTGCTATAGCTCTCATATATACCAGCATGGTCCAACTTAGTACTCAACCCAATATCTGAGGGCACCAACTAAAGAGGCTCAACCGTACCCTTAGTTGTGCTACCTGATTACTTAGGTACGCGAGAATAATCTTCTCAAGTGTTGTTCTCGATGCCACTATAGCATTCATACAACTGATAATATGATCTATATTTTGTTTCAAGATACCTATGGGACTCCCAATATACTCGAGAGTACATGGAAGTGAATGGCCATGTACATACATTGTCTAATGCAGTACTATTCGAAGGGGTACCAACAAGGGTTACATAGGTTTTCAATAAGGTGAAATGGCATGTTTCAAGTAAGCCATGAAATCAACTATATTTTCTGTGTGTAGTCCTCCCAAACCACAATTTTACCCACTAAAAGAAAGATCATTGTGCATTGGGTTGGCCATGGAACTAGACACTTGCGGACCCAAAACATCATTGTAGGGTTGCATAAATGAATATGTGTTGCTACATGATTCTTCTATCCATTCTTGTAGAGGACTATTATAATCATCAGTGAGCCATGAGGTATCCTTCAAATATGGAAATTCCCATTTGCTACCATCTATGAGTGCAAAAATTTGTTGAAATCCCTATTGTCGAAACTCGGGTACAAGAATGATGCATTTTTCTATATTCTCCCTTTCTTCCAAAAATGCACATTGTTGTTTACAAGACAAATGTGGGTTTGTATGTGATAGAAATATGGTGGTATAATTTGTTGTCTTACTAAGATGATCCTTTCTATAATCATGCTTCCATACTTCTGCATCCTTCTTAATCTCAAATATCAATAGACTAGAATCTTTGTGCTTGACTATTAGTGTATTCTAGGGTGTGATCAAACCTTTGATCTAGAATTTTGTTTTATGCCATCAGTTTCTATGTGATGCACTCACTCTCGATCCTATACACAACCAAATACAAAACCATTTTTTTCCCACGAAGTGCACAACTTACAACTAACAAAATTAACATAAATTTAACAACTTAAAGAATTCCATGAAGAATTACAGTCACATGAATTCCATTTCTCCAACTATTTCTTGTTTTTCCCCTATCCAAATGTGTTTGAATGTTGGGAAGTTACAACCAATCCAAAGTTTGAAACATTTTCCAATCATTTATTTCCAACCACCTTCCTCCTAAATTTGTTTGCCAAATCCCAAAAAAATCCTCCCAAGACACATGGAGTATTCCACATGAATATGCACACCCCTAGGGTTGTAACACTTCACAATATTGCAGCAACTATGATTTCGCACGGTGTTGCAACAACTGGGATTTCTCATAGTGTTGAAGCAATTGTATATGTTGCATGGTGTTGAAGAAACTATATCTTTTGCACGATGTTGCAGCAACTGAAATTTAGCACAACGTTGCAATAACTAGAATCTCAACACTTGATGTATTGTAGCAACCTAAGTTACCACACTTATTTCAACCTACCTTTTCTAACCTTAAATTGAATTTTTTTTTGTTGATGCAGATTGCTTGAGGCCAAAGATGTTCCTGCATCATACATACTTGGTAAGGAAAACATGAGCTCTGAATCTTAGAGATGTAACTAAATATTCGACATAGAATGAAGATTCTCATAGGTATGTCAACTCTTTTTTCAGAAACCCATGATGCATCTTTGGAAACCATGTTTCTCCACTTAACTAGATATTCATAATATTCCTTATTTTGAGTCCTCTTGTTAACCCTCTTCGCTAATATTTGTTCTAATTATTCAGCTAGATTAATAGGTATCTATTTCTTCCATTCAGTTAGGTTACCTTCTTCCTCATGCTCTACTCCCACATGAAACTCATACAAGTCAGTCACATTGAATATTGGATAATTGTCAAAATCTTCCAACAACTCTAACTTGTATGAATTATCATAAATATTTCTCAAAATTTGGCATGGTCCAATCTTCTTGTAATTTAGTTTATGATACGTACCTCTTGGAAATATTTCTTTCCTCAAATGTGTCATTATCATCTCTCCTTCAAAAACCTTTTGTCTTCTTCGCAAATCTTCTCCCTATTTGTATTTGATATTTCTCTATTATAGCTTTCTTTTAACCTTTTCATACATTTCTAGTATACTCTCTACAAACTCACCTTCTTCTCCCATTGTACTGGCTTCTTCCCACTCAAACTCCTCAACAAATTTCCAAGGCTTTGGTTCACCACTTTGCTCTGTCCATCCATTTGAGGATGATACGTAGAAATGTACAACAATTTGGAACCTGTCTTTTTCCAAAGTATTCTCCAGAAGTGTCCAATAAATCTCATATCCCTATCAGAAGTCATACTTATTGGTAGTCCATGTAATCTCACAATCTCTTTGAAAAATAAAACAACCAATTTAGTAGCATCATTATTTTTATTTCATGGTATGAAAAGTGCCACCTTTGAAAATATGTCCACTACAACCATCATAGAATCATGATCGCTATGCATCCTAGGCAGTCCCAAAAAAAAATCCATATCTTCCCATGGTCTCTCGGGTACCAGTAATGGTTTATACAATCTGGTGTTTTGACTCCTTCCTTTGGCGAGTTGGAAAATTTTGTAGCACTCAACAAACTTCTTAACATCCTTGTTGATGCTAGGCCAAAAATATATTTCTTTTACCAATGTTGTGGTTTTATTAATGTCAAAATGTACACCTAAACCTCCTCTATGAAACTCTATAATAAGATTTAGCTGCAATGAACTATGTGGAATGCACAAATTTTGATTCTTGAACAAAAAACCTTCTTGGATGTGGAAATCCAAATATGGTGTCCTATCAATGCTCCAAGGAAATTTGCATGATTTCCAATCCTCCAAAAATGTTATGTCTTTTACATACAATTATTTCATGCATTATAATACAACAACTTCTACTGACAAATTATTCAACATCATTATTCTTTG
>ML827418.1:22222-51899 GCA_009831015.1 Picea engelmannii | reverse complement strand
AGTGTATTTTATGGCGGCCATATCTTGCAAGTCTTGATCACCCAAGCATAGGTATGCATGCCTTGGGTTTGAAACATGTCATAATATTTGTTGGATGTTTGTGTGCAGCTTCTGTCAGGTTCTCTGCGTCTATACCCTTGCTTGAAAGTCTACAAAGCATTTCAGTTATCAGTTCTCATATTCTAACTTTATACTTTGGGGGGGAATCTGTTACACATAAAAAATACTCACTTTGATAGTGTCGCAAGTTTCGTCATTACAAAGGTCGCAAGTGTCACATTTTTCTCACAAGGTCGCAAGTGTCGCATGTTGCTCACAAGTGTCGCAAGTGTCAAAGAAAGACTGTTGTCATGATGCCTATGTCGTGCCTATAACGACATGAGGAGGAAACTTGAAACACCTCAAACATTTGATTTGGAAGAGGAGAAATGAGTCAGCAGGCTTACAAACCTTTTGCCATCTGAAAGCACCTCAAAAACTGAGTTTTTGGAGGGGAGCGCTCCCCTATACCTCTTCTGGGAGTGTTGGCGCTCCCCTTTACACTGTCTGGGAGATTTATAAAGCTCTTTGGCCCTTCTACAGGAGATCTCCTACCCTTAGGAGCGTTGGCGCTCCCCTAAAGCCTACTAGGGAGCGCTACCTATTTTAGGCAATAGTTGAGTTGTTGAGATGAATAGGGGAAGGATCTTTTCATTCTTAGAAGACAGTTGAGCTTGAATCCCTAGTCCATCCATGATCTTAGGGAAGATCCTCAACTGAAGGAGGAAAATCCTCACCTTCCCCAAGGATATCTCAAGTTGTTGAGCCTCTCCAAGGCTTTATAAGCAAGCTTTCTAATGGTGAAAGGGGACTGGAAAGAGAGAATCACACCAAACTTATGATCTCATAAGTAGTGTTGGAACAGAGATATTTTGGAAGAAAGAGACCTATGATCTCATAGGGAGCAATCAGCGAAGCTATCATCAGTCGAATCGTGGATCTTTTGAGCAAGGGGTAGACAAGGAGGACTTGACGAAACTGCTGCAATCCATCTACGGCTGTAAGCAATGTTTTGTCCTCATTAATATAATTTGCTTGGCCTGTTTCTTTTTAATTCGTGTTCAATCTCACATGAATTTGTCTCTTTAGTAGATAGATCTATTTCGGACTAATCTTGATAGAGTAGGAAGTGGTCGTACTTTTTTTGTCCACGGGGCTTATCGAAGAGCAAAATATTGGAGCTCAATTCAGAGTGTGCAGGGACAAACACCGGTAAAAGGTACTTCTTTTCTCCTTCCTTCTCACACACTAGTCCACCTAGATATAAAAGGAATTCAGTGACCATGATAAGAATTTTCTGTCTTAGAGTTAAGAGTCTAGCTCTTTGAGCATATCTACCTGTCCACAGGGAGATTTCCCTTCAACACTCCCATTTGGGTTTCCACGTAAAATTCTAGTGTATTGTGTATTTGTGTTTATATGTTATGCATTGTTTAAAGGCATTGTTAATAATATATTGAATGCAATCATAAATGATAAATTGATTGATAAGTTGAAGATTACATTTTATGATTAAAAGAAGTAGAAAGTTCTCAATATTGATTCACCCCACACTCTCAGTATTGGTGAATATTCCAACAACAATATGACCCAAATATTCCACATATTGAACCCCAAAGGAATACTTGGAAGGATTTTCATGTAGTTGTTTCTCTTCAAATAGTTTTAATGCCATGTCAACATGTTGTATATTATCTTCCCAAGATTTGTTGTAGATTAGTATATCATCAAAAAATACTAACACAAATATTTTGAGTAAGGGTTTGAAAATATAATTCATCAAGCTTTGAAATGTTGAAGGTGCATTAGTAAGGACAAATTGCATCACCAAAAACTCATAATGATCTTCATGTTTTCTAAAGGTTGTTTTGGGAATGTCTTGTTACCTCATTCTTATTTGATGATATCCAAAGTGGAGATCCAACTTAGTAAAAACAATTGATCCTTGCAATTCATATAATAATCCATCAATGATAGGAATAGGAAACTTAACTTTAACGGTCATTTTGTTGAGTTGTCTATAATCTGGACACATATTACATGAACCGTCAGTTTTTGTAACCATAAACATTGGTGAAGATAAATGACTCTGTGTAACACACCCACGACAGGGCATACAAATTTTCTCTTTTCTTAAAGGACAGAATCTCCATTCATGGTTTCTAATTTGGAAAGTCGGGGAACTAGTCCAACCTCCTAGACCCAAACAATTCTCTAAGACCTTGATGGTCCCGTTCTGTAATTAAACACAAAACCTTTCGGCTTCTTGGTGCATGTTTAATGGCACCTGTGACATTCCCTTTCACTCCCCTGCAAAATCTCAGAGTATTGGGCGTTAGCTCCTTTTATGGATAAGACCCCTCTTGATGTGACCTTGTGTGATGACATTATGGGATCGCGTGATTGTAGACGTGGCCAAAGGCGGTTTGAATCAAACTTATTTTCGGCTCATATTTCTCCTCGAGCCTCCACTGTAGTCTTTTCAAATCCACGGTTTGAATTGTTGCCCACCCTCAACTTTTTAACGTCTGTGCAACTCCTATCCCAGCAATGCTATGGGACCGTTGATCTTCAATATTTGACGGTACTTCGAAAACTAGCGATTCAGATCTTCCCCTCTCATACCTATGGATCAGATCTGACCCCTTGAAAAATCAACGGAAGAGATCTCCTTCATGATTTCAGGTTTCAGGAGTTTCAACTCTCAAAACTCTGCTCTCTTTCGTACTTCAATCTTCCAAGTCGACAATATGCGGACACCTATCCTCTTAATAAATGGCCCTACCTTTACCTTAGGTGGTTGACCTTTCAACTAGATCAACGGTCCTACCTTTACTTCGGGTGGTTTACCTTTCAACTGGATCAACGGTCCTGTGGCCCTCTTCTCGATCAACGATTGAGATATCCTTCGGGTTTTGGACTTCTAAGATCTCAAATCTCAAACTTCACCCTTTTTCCCAATAGATTTTATCCGGAGGCTATAATCCAATGACGCGTGTCCTGAAGATTGAGGATTACTTCGGTTCTTTACCCAAAGTCCACATATTTTCTCCACGTCTCCCTTAGATTGGACGGCTACGAATTACTTCGCATATTTATCCGGAGTTCTCAGATTTTTTCCATGTCTCCCTTGGATCTGATGGCTCAGATCCACTTCAGGTGATCTGATGCTTGATATCCACTTCGAACGATATGACAATCGACGTTTACTTCGTATCTTCACCTGGAATCCATAGATTCATGCCACCTGTCCTCTAGACATGACGGTTAAGATCTACTTCGGACAATCTGACGATTGACGTTTACATCGGGTCTTCACCTGGGGAAAACGAATCTCTACCACATGTCCCATTCGATCCAACGGCTGATATTTACTTTGGGACTACGGCTCTCTGGGCTTTGGGAGTTTCAACTCTTATGCACCCATTTCTCTGGAGTTCTTTTACCCGAAATATACAATCTCCTGACACGTATCCTCCTGGCGATCAACAACCAGGATTTTCTTCGGATTTTTGTACTCCTCCTTGTCCACAAACCTCTAAAGTTGTGGATCTCATGCCACCTGTCCTCCTTAACAATGGACGGTCCCAAATTACTTCGGGACTTCAGGATGTTGACAAGTCCACTCTCCTATGCACCTTCAGAGGGTTAGACCTCGTGCACTTTCCTTGGGATCCAATGGTTGTTGATCCTCGTGCTCAGATCTGATAGTCCAGATCTGATCTCCTCTACGCTCGTTCCTCGTTGTCTGGACTCTGCTCTGACGGTCCAGGTTCTTCAAAGTGCTCGATCCAACGACCATTATTTCTCCTCCTCCTGAGCATTCCCTTTCTTCCCTGACTTGGAATATTTCAAACGTTTCAAAGGATTCACCTTTGACTTTCCTCATGCGAGCCCTGTGACGTTGGGTCTCATCTGCGCTTCTGAAAATGTTATCTCTCCTGAGCTTTGGGACTTGGAACAAGTCCACCTCTAGTTCCCTCTTAGCACTATCTCTTCTGAGCTTCAACTACTCGGACCTCAAAGGTATCTATCCCTTATATTCCTCAAAGGGATATATGTGTCTTCCTGGCAACGTTCGCTCAAGAACTCCTTAATGAGTTGCAGAGTGTTACTTGGTATGTCATACCCAGTGGTACTTCAGGCTGACATTCTGCAGTTTTGGCCATGCTTCCATTCATGGGAATGGTTGATAATTCAACCACTGGTCCTTTCTTCATTAACCGAATTCTCTGCTTGGGATCCGAAGGAGGTTTATTATCCTCGTCAAGGGAATTTGGGGTTATTTGATATAATGACCCTCCCTTATAGTTTTCACATTCTTCCTCTAGTGATATCATGGCCAGTACTTTCAAGGCTTCACCCCCAAAGACAGTTATTGGCAACTCAAACAATAAGACATTTACACTGTCCACATGCCTTAGTATGGTAATCTTATTTTATGATTAATTACAAGCTAGGGGAAACAGGGGTGTTACAATTCCCTCCCCCTTAAAGGAACATCGTCCTCGGTGTTCTTTCTCAAAACACCTGTCATGCCTTTCTCATTCAGTTGTTTCAAAAATCTTGATCCTTCTTCCTTGGTCGGGTCCTTTTTCAGACCTTTAATCTTGGTCACCTGCATTCAATAATTCTTGGACAACAAACACATTAATCATAGTCTTATGCAAAAACATTGCATAAAAAAAAAAATCTTGGAAAATTTCATAATCTTAGCACAATAATTATCTGAGTAGTTTGTGGATTTCTATCCACATGGTTTTTTTTTATCCAGGCTCATTGTTTTTCCTTGACATACCCACTAGGTGCATGATACCAATCAATAGTTTACAAGAACTATTAAGGTTTCATCTTCCTTGCGGTCACTCACCCTCCAGGCCCATGCTCAGGCATCCCCTTCTCTGTTATACAGTCCCTCGGGTGATCCATCTTGCCTTGCCAAGGTTTTCTCGCACAGGAATAACTACCCATTGTGTGCATGATCCTGATCAATAGTTTACAAGAACTATTAAGGTATCCTCTTCCTTGTGGTCACTCACCCTCCAAGCCCAGGCTCAAGCATCCCCTTCTCTGCTATATAGTGCCTCGGGTGATCCATCTTGCCTTGCCAAGGTTTTCTCACACATAAAGAATTCCAGAGACTCTATCAAGTCTTACAGTTGAGGCGTCCCTCAGAATTTCTCTGTAGAGGCATCCCTTCAGCTTGTGTTACCTCAACACAATATAATCTAGGCGATCATGGCTTACCATGGGTTTCTCATGGCTTAGCAGTAGCCATTTTTCATGCTTTTACAGCTTGACATCCTTCTGACTCAGCTAAAGTTAGGGACAAAGGTTACTCTCCTTCTCCCGACTCAATCATAGATAGGGACGAAGGTTACTCTCCTTCTCTCGAGCCAGTATTTATTTCTTGTGATCGTATTATACTCTTTCTCACCCGTATCATAAACATATAAAAATTCACGAGACATCATCATAAATTTTAAATTCAAAATTTTCTTGTAAATCTGTGACCCACAGATATCCAAATTCCACATTTTGTTTCCATATTTGTTTCGCACAGGAAACAGATTCATAATTATGGGACTTTCCTTCCCACAACGGTTTGGCTCAGCACGCAATTGGTTTTCCTTATAGCTTACAATGCTGCCATGTTCAAGACTCCTTTGCTTCCTGCACTTTCAACTTCAATCAGCCAAACAAATTGTTAGTTTCCATGCACATACATTTTTATTGCACCTTCATAACGTCATCACAAACAATTTCAGAATTGTACATACTAACAATCAAATTCACTTTCTCAAAAAGGAAATACCATTCCTTGCAGTTTGGCTCAATAGGAAATTGGTCTTCCTTATGGGCTTACAATATTGCCATATCCAAGACCCATTTCCTCCTGCAATTTAAACATTCCTCGGCCAAACAAATTGTTAGTTTTCATGCACATTACCTTTTCAAAATCAAGCATACTAAGAGTCCAAGTCATTTTCATCTATTCAAGGATACAAAGAAAAAGGATACATCATCCCTTACCTATGCATCATTTCATCCTACCAAATTTTTCAGAATGTAATTTAGTTATCAATTGACCTTAATGAATGTGCCAACATTCGTGGCCACGTTCATACCCAATGCACCTTTGCATTGATTTTAAGTTTCCCACACTTTATGACAAGTACTTTGTCATGGTGCGTTGGAGCTTAGCCAAGATTTTCACCATATGGTTTATTCATTCTCATTCATTGTTGCAGTAGGACTATGCTTCCAACTACAGGATGATCACGATTCCCAACTCAGTACACGGGAAACTCAAAATTTTCACATGAATGCCTTTAAGCATTCTTCCTCCATTAATAAACAGGGTGCCAACACTCATGTCCACCCAAATTAGTTTTCCTTCGGCGCTTACATAATGCAAGAAAAACATTGGAAGGTCCTCCTTTCTTACCGAAAAATCCATTGCCTTCCATCTTATGCAACATGCGTTCCCTCAATGCATTCCATGCAGCGTGCTATCTATGAGCACTTTTGTTTTCAATCATTCCTTGATTGGTCCATGTATTCATGACATATCAATTCATGAATTCTTCCAAGGGTTACAATCAGTCCTTACTACCAGAGGTTCACACCTCCATCATTCAGGTTCTCCTTCCTGAATCATACCCTACTTGGGTATCCAAGGCATACAACTTCCTTTCAACGTTTCATACATAACATTAAGACCGTAAAAAATTTCAGAAGGGATTCTTACCCAATCCCTTCATACCTTGTGCCACATAGCCATGAACATTTTTATACTGGTTCTAGCTGCTAGCACCCCCCTCTAATATTACCCCATCATTGGTGCTCCATGGGGACTCTTAAAGTCCCTTCAACAATCTTTCAACAAGAACCTTCTCATGGTCATCCTCTGATTGAGGTTGTTCGTTATTGGAAACTTCTTTTCTCAACAGTTCCAATCTATTTATTTCTACACATGGCATACATCATAAACACATTAGTCATCATGCAAATTAAAAATGCAAGTACCATAGCATTTAAATTAATAAAACATTTTCATACATGTCCTAGCATATTTGTATGCACTTCATCACATTATCCTTAATGTTTTCATGAGTGCAACACACCAGTGCTCAATTGTTTCTGTAGTAATGCAACCATCATCACTACGATGTCAAAACATTTACTTTCATCAGCATACTAGTTTTCTCATCCCAGAGAAAAACATAATACACAACAGAAAAGAATTCAGGGCTCTCCCCTTCTTCAAATTCTTTCTACATTGCCTGGGACTTTTCAGCCCAGCTGAGTTATTTCTAAGGTCTCACTATCTTTTCTCTTCTTTTGCAATTTACTCCCTGTTGGGATCTTCTTTCTCTTTTCCTTGAGTAGCCTTGTTTAGGACTCGCCCTAACCTTTTTGGAATACAACAACATGCTTTAATAGCAAAGTTTTGTTCATAATGGATCATGAACTTGTGGATCCTGCACATTACCATCCAGTTATCAGAATGGTACATACTCACTTATTAGTCTTCTATTCATTACATGATGTTTTTCAAAATGTAATCCAGGATTCTGGTGTGTGTGTATATATATATATATATATATATATATGATTGTGGCTCATTGCTTAATTCTCAACAGTCATTAAGGTTGTGACTTTGTTTTCCCGACAGAGTCTTCATACAGTGCCTCCACAGGGAACTCCTTCAGCATGCAACTTCCTTATTGCATATTCATCACTATTTGTGATGGCCTCAACCTTGATTTAGCTTCAACAGTTTACCAAATATCCCATAAGGAATATAAACATGCATATTTGTCATGTACCCAAATTATGTATCCATACATATTCTGGTTTTGTTAACTTACATCCATGATGTACTTAACCATATTCATATTCCTAAACCTACCTGTAGAAGTCATAGGTATGTTTCACATCCCACCTACATCTCTACCTTTAAGATCAATCAACTCAGGATTGTTCAAAATCCTTCTCATGTGATTCTCAAAGGCATAATCATTTGTCTCTTATTATGACAATAGAGCATCTTTTCTCATTTACCTTTTTTATCTAATTATATTAGTATTTCCTGAGGAAAGGGAATACATTCCCCCTCAATATGTTATTTGGAACTGAAATTTCATGACTCTTCGGAATGGAGTCAGCCATGCATCCATAGTATTCACTTATTCTGGACAAGAGCAATTCTTGCTTTATATTTCACTCATCAAGGCAACCATATTGTATCTATAACTATATTATTTCATCATTAATGTCCTTTAGTTTGAGATTTCAGTCACTTACATGACTAATATCACAGTCATATCTCGTATTGATGTTTCATTTTCTCAAGGCAATAACCAACCAGAGTCACTTTCCTCTTTATGCAACAACGTCTAGCAAGAAAACCTTATTGCCTCATCGTCCATAGGGTTTTACCCATCTCACTTTTCTCTGGTCGTAAGGATTTATATACTCCGATTTTAATATAAAGCAGTAACTATAACTGCCAAGGATCCTACCTGATCCTATCATATTCCTTTAATCCCACAAAGGTATTAACCATTATATAATCCACCATCATCAGTGCCTGAAGTTCCAACTGCCCATGCTTAGAAGCAGTGTTACGAACACCAGGCCATCTGTCCTTCGGGCTTCAGTTGCTCTTGACAGAACCCTACCACCTTCAACTATTCACATTCAAGTCTTATTATAAATGTTAGAATATCCTTACTCTGGTAAGAGTATTTATCACTTTGACAAAGGGCTAAAGAAATTCTTCTGCTGAAATTCAACAAGAATTCCCAAAATCACAGGTTCAATCTGCATTCCTTCTCCTCAAGGAGTAAATGCAGATAACAATACCTCCTTACATGACTCGTACATGAGCCCAAGCAGGCCAAGTGTTGTAACCATGATTTGATACCAATTTGTAACACACCCATGACGGGTCATAAAAAAATTCACTTTTCTTAAAGGACAGAATCTCCATTCATGGTTTCTAATTTGGAAAGTCGGGGAACCAGTCTGACCTCCTGGAGACAAACAACTCTCTGAGACCTTGATGGTCTCATTCTGTAATTAATCACAGAACCTTTTGGCCTCTTGGTGCAGGTTTAATGGCACCCACGACCTTCCATTTCGCTCTCCTACGAAATCTCAGAGTACTGGGCGTTAGCTCCTTTTCTGGATAAGGCCCCTCTTGATGTGATCTTATGCGATGAACTTATGGGACCGCGTGATTATGGACACAACCAAAGGCAGTTTGAATCAAACTGCTTTTCGGCCCACAATTCTCCTCGAGCCTCCACATGTACTCTTTTCAAATCCACGGTTTGAATTGCAGCCCGCCCTCAACGTTTTAATGTTTGTTCAACTCCCATCCCCGCAATGATACAGGACTGTCGATCTCCGATCTTTGACGGTACTTTGAAAACTGACAGTTTATATCTTCCCCTCTCATACCTATGGATCAGATATGACCCCTTGCAAAATCAACGGATGAGATCTCCATCGTGATTTCGGGTTTTGGGAGTTTCAACTCTCAAAACCCTGCTCTCTTTCGTACTTCAATCTTCCAAGTTGACGATCTACGAACACCTGTCCTCCTAATCAATGGTCCTACCTTTACTTTGGGTGGTTGACCTTTCAACTGGATCAATGGTCCTACCTTTAATTCGAGTGGTTTACCTTTCAACTCGATCAACGGTTATGTGGCCCTCTTCTCGATCAACGGTCGAGATCTCCTTCGAGCTTCGGACTTCTGAGATCTCAAACTTCACCCTTTTTCCCAATGGATTTTATCTGGAAGCTATAATCCACTGACGCATGTCCTAATGATCGAGGATTAATTCGGGTCTTTACCCGGAGTCCACAGATTTTCTCCACGTCTCCCTTAGATCGGAAGACTACGAATTACTTCAGATATTTATCTGGAGTTCTTAGATTTTCTCAAGGTATCCCTTGGATCTAACAGTTCAGATCCACTTCGGGTGATATGACGCTTGATATCCACTTCGGACGATCCGACGATTGACATTTACTTCGGGTATTCACCCGAAATCCATATATTCACACCACCTATCCTCTAGACCTGACGGTTCAGATGTACTTTGGACAATCTGACGGTTGATGTTTACTTCACGTCTTCACTCGAGGACAACGAATATCTACCACATGTCCCTTTCAATCAGACGACTGATATTTACTTAGGGACTCTCTCTCTCCAAGCTTCGAGAGTTTCAACTCTTATGCACCCATTTCTCCAGAGTTATTTTACCCTAAATATACGATCTCCTGACACGTATCCCCCTGGTGATCAACGATCAGGATTTACTTCGATTATTTGTACTCCTCCTTGTCCACAAATATTCGAAGTTGTGGATATTACGCCACTCGTCCTCCTTGACGATGGACGGTCCCAAATTACTTCGGTACTTTGAGACGTTGACAAGTCCACTCTCATGTGCACCTTCAGAGGGTTCGACCTCGTGCACTTTCCTTGGGATCCAACAATTGTTGGTCCTCACACTCATATCGGACGACCCATATCTGATCTCCTCTACGCTTGTTCCTCATTGTCTGGACTATGATCTGATGGTCCAAGTTCTTCATAGTGCTCGATCCAACACCCATTGTTGCTCCTCCTCCTGAGCTTTCACTTTCTTCCCTGACTTGGAAGATTTCAAACGTTTCAAAGGATTGACCTTTGAACTTCCTCCTACGAGCCCTATGACATTGGGTCTCGTCTGCGCTTCTGAAAATGTTATCTCTCACAAGATTTAGGACTGGGAACAAGTTTTCCTCTTATTCCCTCTTAGCACTATCTCTTATGAGCTTCAACTACTCGGACCTCAAAGGTCGTTGTCTCTTCTATTCCTCAAAGGGATATCTGTGCCTTCCTGGAAACGTTCTCTCAAGAACTCCTTAATGAGCTGCAAAGTGTTCGGTAACTTTGTGAGGGTCTCAATAGTGCTTTGTAACTTCTCCTTCGGGATTTGGGTCACTCCAACACGTGACTCTCCCGAGGCGCGGACTCTGAATCTCATAGATCGGATGGTCGATAAGGATCCCGACAGATCCAGAGATCCACGGTCTAGATTAACTTCGGGACTTCGGGACTTCAGGGATTTTTACTTCCCTTACTCATAGTTCATCGAACTCGCGAAGTCTGGGGGACTCAAGGGGTTAACTCCCCCACTCCTTTCTGTATCCAACGATCACAATGAACCTTGGCTCTTTCCGAATAGCTTCTCGTTCATTCATCATCTGAACAAAGGAGCCTTCCCTTTCGATACTTCAATCTCGCTACTCTTCCTGAGATTTTTTAGCTCTGGAAGGCTTAAGAGATTTGCACTCTTTCTCTTGGACGTAACACTTGGAAGAATCCTTCCACGCACCCCTTACGTTCATTCCTCAACTCTAGGACTTAATTGGTTCTCGGTATCTTTTTGCCTCGCAGAGAGCCTGTGCATACGTTCACTATCTCTCCTGAGATTTAACAAACTCCATCCTCCAAGGGACTCAGAATGACTAGGAGGGTAGATATGCGTACATGAAATTATGCCCAAGGTCGACGAACTCACAGTTCGTGTCTCTAGCTTAAGCCCCCATAGGACGCAAGAATTTACGAGTATAAAACATATCCCATACATATAATTTCCTACTTGCCTAATTATACAATCAAGTAGACACCAAAATGGGATGTAGTATAAATCATTAAGAAAACATATATATTCCTGCAACATTCATAGAATATATAACTTTAATTCATAGTACCACTTAAATACACAAGATATGTGATTACTTATCTATTACGGGTGGTAGCCAACTAACTGATTGTGGGTGTTCATCCTTCCACACAACCATAGGCTCAGAGAAATTCGTTCTTAGAACTCTGGCCACCCCCTTTCCAAGCCATGATATCACCAGGTAACTCTTGCAGTTCTCAAGGACTCTTTCTCTGTTTCAGCTTCTGCTCGAGTTCTGTTCTTTGCAAACTTTCAAAGATTTTCTTCTCTGTTATGGTCTCAGCGAGGTTTATCAGATGCTCACTCAGCATCAATCTCATGGCATTCTGCTCATTCCCCACTGGAGAGCTCTGTGCCTTCTCCTTATCGATTTGTATCTCTTTCTTCCAAGATGGTTCTTGACCCATCCTGTTCCTTCTGTCAAAAGGGAACTCCGGTCAGTTTGGTCTGTCATACCCAGTGGTACTTCGGGCTGACATTCTGCAGTTTTGGCCATGCTTCCATTCATGGGAATGGTTGATAATTCAACCATTGGTCCTTTCTTCATTAATTGATTTCTCTCCTTGAGATCCGAAGGAGGTTTATTATCCTCATCAAGGGAATTTGGGGTTATTTGATATAATGACCCTCCGTTATAGTTTTCACATTCTTTCCTCTAGTGATATCATGGCCAATAATTTCAAGGCTTCACCCCCATAGTCAGTTATTGGAAACTCAAACAATAATACATTTACACTGTCCACGTGCCTTAGCATGGTAATCCTATTTTATGATTAATTACAAGATGGGGGAAACAGAGGTGTTACACTTTGTCTATGTTTAATGATGGTTGCCTCAAATCATACACTCAATCTCACTCTTTTGTGCATATGGGTACCCACAAGGCCTAATGTTAGGTGGTACAATTCCTAGTTGCAAATGAATAGAATGGTCATGATCTAAGGAAGGCGGAAGACCCTAAGGAATATCTTCAAATACCTTGGAATGATTGTCAATAAATTTTTGGAGATCCATTGGAACAAAGAATCTAGGTGTTTGAACATCTAGTGAGCACAATTGTGCCATTACACCATGGTGTCCCTTTTTGAGAAATTTTATCATGTTCTTAGAGCTTATCACTTTAGAGGGATTCCCTTGCATACCTCTGAGTTCAATTTCCTTGGATTCTGAGTAAAATATCATGAAAAGTTCTTGAAAATTAAGAGTGATTGTTCCCAATGATTGTAACTATTGGACCCCTAGTTCAACATCAAAACTACCCATTTGGATTGCAATCATGGAACTAATCAATAAATACTCTCCCATATTGAGCTTAATACTATGGCACTTTCCCTAATTTGCGATTGAAGAGCGATAGGGTTCGTGGAACGCCTAGGGTTCGTGGACCACCTAGGGTACGCATTTGCAGCCAAAGCCATCCATGGTCGCCCCTGGGGGTGGGGATTCGTCCCCTCCCCCCCCGATTTCAGACACGGTCACGTTCAGGAAGCTGGTCGCCAGCGGAGGCAAGCGCAAACTCTCTTCTCCGGTTTCAAAATTCATAAAAAAGCTAGATGAAATCCCAGAAATCGCCCTGCCGGAGACGCAATCGGTCAAGATAGCCCTATCTCTCTCTGAGATGGGGCTAGTAGGCCAGTTTATGGGTCTCTATCCCTCAGAAAAAACCACCGACGCTTGGGTCCAAAGGAACTAGAAGCCCCGCCTTAAGCAAGGAGTTACCTGCTACCCTTTGAGCAGTGGATTTTTTCTCTTCGAGTTTATAAACAAGGAAGACAAGGATCTCATTTTCAGAAATGGACCATACTTTATGGGAACCCGGGGGCTGTATCTGAACCGCTAGACCCCGGACTTCGATCCCACGGAGGAACTGCCAAAGGAGGTACCTGTTTGGGTCAGGCTCCCCAACTTGTCGATTCATTGTTGGAACTATGAAGCTCTGCAAAAGATAGGGAATGGAATAGGGAAATTCATTGATAAGGTAGACAACAAGTCCATCTATAACTGCGCTAGGATTTGTGTTGAAGTGGATCTTGAGGCAGGGCTCCCGGAGGCGGTGAAGCTTATTGTGGGCAACTGGTCACATTACCAGAAACTCGATTATGAACACTTGCCCTTCAAGTGAAGAACTTGTCAAGAGCACGAACATTTCCAGAGAAACTGCCCAAAGACCCAAAGCCCAGAAAAGGAATATGTTGAGGCCTGGAAAAAGGTCAAGAAAAGAAAACCAGTACCTAAATCCAAAGACCCAAGGTCAGAGCAGGCGAGCCAACCGTCATCTTCAAAACCAAACCCAAGGAAGGAACCTCCGAAAGAAGGTGCTGAAAAACAAAAGGAAACCGTGAAAGAGCCATTCGTTATAGTCTCTGAGTCCCCGCCAGCCCAAGAAAATATGATCCCGGTCAACGAAACCCCTCCAGCAGATGAACCCATGAAGTCGGACGAGGATCACATCCCATTAGGATCCAAAACGGGCGCAGACACAGACGAGGGGGCCACGGAAACTAGCAGTCCAGTTGGAACCCCGAAGAAGGCCCCTAGAGGAAGGAAACCAGAAAGGAAAAAAAGGGAGGAGAAATCATACAGGGACGTAACTGCAGGAGTTCAACATACCATCCCGGATATGATAGAAACAAGATCCTCAAAAAAAGGTAAGGCTTCGAAAGGAGCCACCCCACCCCCCTCCGGCTCCTAATGCTTTACGTCTCCTGGAATTGTAGAGGGTTGGGAAGTAAACTAAAAGAAGAAGCTGTCAAAGATCTAATCAGAATGACTTCCCTGGATGTACTGCTGATCCAGGAGACGAATATGGCGGAGCCTGATACCATCAGGGCTAGTAAAAATTTCTGGAAAAAAGGAGCAGGTAGAGCTGTAAGTGCAAGGGGAGCTTCAGGAGGTCTAGCCACCTTCTGGAACTCCTCAACGCTAGACCTGATCGAAGAACATAGCACCATCCATTGGTTGTTCATGAAGTTGCAGCACCGCGAATCGGGACATCAGGTTAGCCTCTTTAATATTTATGCCCCGGTTCTTTTATCGGAAAAAAAAGATTGTTGGGAATCTCTAAATAATTTCCTCTCTACTAACCATCATGAGAATCTTATTCTTGCCGGAGACCTGAATGTCACCCTAGCCCTCTTTGGAAAAAAAGGAGGAACCCCCGTAAGAGACCCGGCCCGGGAGTGGGTTGAAGACATTTTACTAGATTGGGATCTGGAGGATATCAAACCTAGTAAAGGCAAATTCACCTGGAAGAACAAAAGAGAGGGACCAGGGCACATTACAGCCCGCTTAGACTGATTCCTGGTTCACTCTTCCTTTTTAACCCTCGGCCTATTTCCCTCGTCTGAAATCCTGCAATCCTACACCTCGGATCATAAGCCCATCTCCCTTTCCCTTACCCTTGGAGAAAATCTGGGCCCGATCCCCTTTCACTTCTACCCTCTATGGGTCACCTCAGAAGGCTTCCTCGAGCTGGTGTTGGAGTCCTGGAAGAAGGGTGTGTCAGGTTCACCGTTCTTCATTTGGGAAGAGAAACTGATAAGGCTCAAAGTGGATCTCAAAAACTGGGCAAAGAACCTGCCTTCCCCCTTGCAAGAAAGGAAAAAATCCCAAAGGGCCTTGGAGAACCAACAACTTCATATGGAGTATGCCCCTGTCTCCCCAGCAAATCTGAACGACGAGGTGGAGCTGCAAAAGAAGCTTCACAAAGCTCTGAGAAAAGAGGAAGAGTACTGGCGAGTAAAGTCGAGAAGTCTTTGGCTTCAAGCAGGAGATAAAAATACTTCTTTCTTCCACAAGCAGGCAGAATCCCGGAAAAATCATAACTCAATCAGAGAGATCCAATTTCAGGGGCAAACCTTCAAAAAATATGCGGAGATCAAACTTGCAGCCCACTCCTTCTATAAAAATTTGTTTGTTGAAGAGATGGAGGCCCCTCCTAGACCGGATCTCTATCCTCTTACGGTGGTCCCCAAATTGTTAAATGAAGATGACAACCGTTGGTTGACAGCCCCTATCACGATTGAGGAGATCAATAAAGCTATCCAAGCAATGAACCCGGATAAAGCCCCCAGGCCTGATGGATTCAGGACCAGATTCTATATAGCCTGCTGGGATATAATAAAAAACGATCTAGTCAAAATGGTGAGGAAATCTCAGAACTGTAGCAAAATTGGAGGGAGCACCAACTCCTCCTTTCTATCTCTAATCCCCAAAGAGAAAGGTGCCAAAATCTTCTCAAGATTATGTCCTATTTTGCTTTTCAATACGGGGTACAAAATCATCACCAAAGTAATAGTAAACATAATCAAAAAAGTCCTCCCCAGGATCATCCCGGAGAACCAAGGGGGCTTCATCCAGGGGAGACAAATACAGGATAATATTATCCTTGTGCAAGAGGCCATCCACTCAATCTGTCAAAGGAAGGAGAAAGGAATGTTAATCAAACTAGATTTGGCGAATGCCTTTGATAGAGTCCGGTTGAATTTCCTTTTTGCTGTGATGTTCAAGATGGGATTTCACCCCCATTTGGTTCTCTGGATAAGGGCCTGTATAGAGGGGCCATGGATCGCCCCCCTGGTCAATGGTAGACCTGCGGATTTTTTCCAAGCCTCAAGGGGACTTAGATAGGGCTGCCCTCTGTCCCCCCTGCTATATTCCATCCAAGCTTTTGTGCTAAGTTTTCAGTTGAATAAGAGCCTGCAGCAACGCACCTTAATTGGCCTCTCAATTTCTCCTAGATTTGAGAGAATTAACCATGCTCAATTTGTCGATGACACGCTCCTTCTGGGCCAAGCCAACCTCCCCACCGCAAGAGCATTCAAGAAAGAATTGGATGACTACACTGAAATCTCAGGCAGCGAAATCAGTTTGAGGAAGAGTAAAATTTATGGTTGGAACTGCCCTCCTATAGAAATTATTGGTATTTCTAGGGCGCTGGAAATGGAAGGAACTTCGACGTGGGAGTCCATAAAATATCTAGGAATCTCGCTAGTCAAAGCAGCCCCCAGAAGTAGCATGTGGTTGTCTCTAATGGACAAGATGAAAACCAGGATCTTGGCCTGGGGAACAACCTGGCTGAACAAAGATGGGAAATTAATCCTCATAAACTCTGTCCTCACCTCCCTTCCTGTCTATCAGGCCTCCATTCTCTTTGCCCTGAGAGGAATTGTGAGAGAAATAGACAACATCTTGAGAAAATTCCTTTAGGAAGGGGGAAGGAATGAGGGGGAAAAAATGCACCTATTCAGCTGGGAAAAGGTTAAATCCCCCAAGATGGAAGGTGGGTTGCAAGTCAGAGATGTGGCCACTCAAAATATGGCCATGGGAGGTAAGATTCTCTGGAAAATGATAAGAGGTAAATCCACTTGGAGCTCTAAATATCTAAGGACTAAATACTTCTGTGGTCACAAAGAAAGGTGCCTTGAGCGCCCCCCCCTTGACTAGGAAAGGCTCTCCTATCCTTTCTCTCTGCCTTAAGGCTCTTGATTTGATTACCTCAAAGCTCTCTTGGATACCAGGGAATGGCAGAAAGATCAAGTTTTGGGAAGACTTTGTCTTAGGAAAGACCCCTATAAGATCTTTGGAAGGGCTGGAAAACATTAAAAGTTGGCTCCATTCTAATAGCAAATTCACTCTGTGGGACCTTTCAGTTTGGGACCAGGGCGGCTTGTGGCTCAAGTGGGATTTGGGGGTCTATCCGCAGCCTTTAGAAACTAAAGCTCGAACCCTCCTGGAAGCTCTTCAAGGGTGCTCCCCCTCCTCATCTAGGAGAAAGGACAAAAGAGGATGGAGCTCTTCGTCTGGCTGTTACTCAGTTGTTGCTGGTTATGCAGCCCTGCAGGCAATTCCTTGGGTTTCCCCTGACCCTTCGGTGTGGAAAATTCTCTGGCTCCTTCCTTCCCTTCCCAAAATAGATCTCTTCTGCTGGTCTCTTCTGCACAACAGTATCCTTACTTGGGAAAACCTCTCCAAAAGAGGCTGGGAAGGGCCCTCTAGATGCCCTCTCTGTGCTTGTCATGCTGAAACTTCTGTCCACCTCTTTCTCCTATGCCCCTTTGCTATGGAACTTTGGAATCTCATTCTTGGCCAGTTGAATGTGCCCCTGCCTTCTTCAGTTACCTGTTTGTTTACCTCCTGGGTCGATTTGGCTCCCTTCTCTTTTTCCAATTTGAGCCTACTAAAACACTGTTGGATGTGGGTGTCGAAAGTAGTCTGCTGGAAACTGTGGCTGGAACGAAACAACAGGATCTTCAGGGATATCGCAGGGACGCCAGCCCAAACTTCTCTCAAAGTGCAAGCGATGTTGGGTGACCTGGTAGCCTCAAAAACTAATATCACCAACGAAGTAACCCCTAACAAAGACGAGTATGCCTGGTTCCACGAGCTTGATCCCTCCCTCCTGGACAGAACCAAGCAAATTTCTAAACACTACTCCCATTGGGAAATTAGGCTGGAGGAACAAGAGTTCATAAAGTGGAGATATTCATTGGAGAAACATATCCTGCAGGTGGATGGGGCCTCAAAAGGGAATCCTGGCCCCGCAGGAAGCGGAGGGGTTCTGCTCGACATCTCAGGGAAAATTGTGCTCATCTTTGCCTGGGGGATGGGTTAGAACACCAATAATACAGCTGAAATTTTAGCAATCTGGCAGGGGTTGGCTCAGGTTAGAAGGTTATCAATATCAAAATTGGCTGTCATAGGGGACTCTAGAATTTTTATTCAAGCTCTCAATCAGAGGAAGGCACCCAAAAACATGGGGCTGGAACACTATTATAGGAAGGTTACAGATCAGATAAAAGAATTCGAAGAGGTGAAGTTCTACCACGTCCTCAGGAATCTTAATCAGTTGGCAGACCTCGAAGCGAACAGAGGAACCTCCCTGGGCAAGGGAGTCATCAACGTAAATGGAATTGAAAATCATGAACCAATCCCTTAGAGTCCGAGGAGAATATTTCACCAGGAGATCTCCAGTCAGAAATTGCAGACATCTGAAATTTGCCAGGAAGGAATCCAAAGTGCAGGTGCGTAGGTATGAGGAAGTTGAGAGAGGACATACGCAGGATCGCGCTAGAATCAGGACAGAGGCATCAGAGCCGACATAAGAAGAGCACCCTGACTCTACTAACACGGGGAAGAGCACCCAATCAAAGTCCTCCATGGAGACAAACGTCCAGGGCATGCACCCTGAAGAAACAGGTAAGACTCTGATTAAAAGAGGGAGAGGAAGTGTTGAAACAGTGTTGGATCATAGGCTGAAACAGCGTTGTAACAGATGTTGAAACACAGTATTGTTACAGTTGTTGAAACACAGTGTTGTAACAGTGTTGTAACAGATGTTGAAACAGAGCGTTGTAACGGATGCTGAAAATCAGTGCTGTAACAGATGATGAAACACAGTACTGTTACAGTTGTTGAAACACAGTGCTGTAACAGTGTTGTAACAGATGCTGAAACATAGTGCTGTAACAGTGGTTGAAACTCAGTGTTGTAATAGATGCTGAAACACAGCGTTGTTACAGATGCTGAAACACAGAGCTGAAACAGATGTTGAAACACAGTGTTGTAACAGTGATGTAACAGATGCTGAAACACAATACTGTTATAGATGTTGAATCACAGTGCTGGAACATTTGCTGAAACAGTGCTGGAACAGTTGTTGAAACACCGACGTAACAAAATTTGAAACAGTGCTGAGACTTATGCTAAAATAGTGCTGAGGCATATGCTGAAACAGTGACTGGAGTTTCAGCATTGAAAATTGACTGGAAATTCTAGATCTTTTAGAAGGCGTACAGAATCTAGTGTAGTTCACAAGCCTTAAGCTTTAGAGGTAGAATGGTTCAGAAAGTCAGGCCCGAAGAATCTCGAGGCTATATTGTAATCGAATCTGTGGCTAGTCCACCCCATTAATACAATCTATAACCGTTTCTGTAAAAAAAAAATACTATGGCACTTTCCTAAACAATTTATGGTACCTCCATTTGCAATCATTACTTGAAACTCTAGTGTTGGAAATACAAATCAATTGAGAAGTTTCACTAATTTTCAATTAATGAAGTTATGGGTACTACCAGAATCAATTAACATTGTTACCTTTCTCTTTTTTATATATCATTTTATCTCAAGGGTTTGTAGAATAATGACACCAACCAATGCATGACAAGAAATGGTTGGAGTAGTCTCCTCTAGTTCTAGATCTTCAGATGGTTCTAATTCTTGATCTTCTTCCTCTTCACAATCTATGTAGAATAATTTCTTCTCATCGCATTTATACCCCTTACTGTGCTTGTTGTCACAATTGAAAAATAGTCCCTTTTCTCTTCTTTCATCCACTTGCTAAGGTGTCAACCTTGTAGGTTGAGTGAAGTTAGGAGAGGTAGCATGGTGCTCTCTATATTTGTTAGAGACCACTCTTCTAGTAGCCATATTTTTACTTTCAAATTTCCTTTCCATACTTAAATCATGCTCTAGGTATTTAGGTTCAAAGAGACACACTTCATGTTGAATTCTCTCCTTTAAAGTGCCCATAAATATATCTAACAAATTATCCTCTGGAATGTTATTTACCCTAAGATTTCATTTTTGGAATTGTTGAATGTGCTCTGTAATTGGACCTCTTTGCCAAAGATTTATCAATTGACTAAATAATGTATTTCTCTTAATATCCCAATAATGTGTTATCAATTCATCAGTAAAATGGACCAAGAGATAATAGAATCATTTTTTTCACAAATCCATTGATACTAGACAAAATGATCATTTTCTAAATACAAGGATGCAAGAGTTACCTTTTGTAAGTTTGGCACTTGATGTAGATCAAAGAATTGATCCATCTGGAATATCCATGTTATAGGATCTTTACCATCAAACTTCCTCATATCAATCTTGGTAATTAAGTAGTTCCTTGGTGTTGAGTTGAACCCTTGATGATGTGGATCTTGAAGTGATGAATAATCATGATTCCACGACTCAATATTTATGTCTTACACATTTTCACGATTTCCTTGCATCTTGATATATCTTTTAGGGAATGTATGATCATGGATGACATAAAATTTTGTAATAGTTCCATCTATATCTTCATCTTATCTTCCATGTGTTGTAGTTGTTTTTGGGTGTTTATCAAATCATCCTTTGTTATTGATTTGGGGTTCAAGAAGTGGAATATTTGGGTCATATTATATCTCATGAAGGTGTAAAAGTGGACCCTAAAAAAATTAAATCTATGAGGGAATGGCCGATTCCCAAAACCTTGAACAAATTTTTAGGATTCTTAGGATTGACAGGCTATTGCCGCAAGTTTTTTAATAAATATGGTCAAATAGTAGCACCTCTAACCACATTATTAAACAAGGAAGAATTTTATTGGACTGAAAAAGTACCCACATATTTTGAAAAACTTAAGGAGACTATGTGTACAACTCTCATCTTGGCCACACCTAAATTTACAAAAAACATTATTGTGAAGTGTGATGACTCAAGCCATGCAATTACTACAATTTTAATGCAACAAGGAAGACTCCTTTCCTTTGAAAGAAGCTAAATTAAAGGGAAAATACTAGTCAAACCCATTTATGAAAAATAAATGTTGGCCATACTACATGCAGTTCAAAATGACACCCTTACCTAATAGGAAGATACTTCAAAGTAAAAACATATCATGATAGTTTGATGTACTTCTTGGGGAAACAATTATCTTTAGAAGAGAAAAAAAAATGGGTTACAAAGATTCTAGGTTATGACTTTGAAATTGTCTATGAAAAGGAAAACATAATGTTGTGGTAGATGCCCTTTCAAGGAAAGAAGAAGAGATAAAAGGTTCACTATGTGATATTTCTATTCTAAAATATGATTGAGTGGAAGAAGAAAGGATATAATGGAAGCAATATCAAGAGGTATGCAAGATCATTTAATAACTACATGAGGAACCTAGTTCATTAGATATTTTTTAATGGAAGAATGATTTTCTATGGTATCATGATCACCTATATTTATGTAATAATTCTCAACTCAAATAGAAAGTCCTTCTGGAATTGCACACTTATCCTATAGGAGGACATTAAATATTCTTGAAAACATACCATGCGATCAAGAAGGATTTTTCTATGAAGGTCTTGAAACTTATGTTTAAAATTTTGTGTCTGAATCTTTGGTCTTCCAATAGAATAAGGGAGATACAATCAAGACTCCATGTCTCCTACAACCATTATTTATACCAATTCAACATCAGGAAGAAGTTTCAATGGATTTTATTATAGATTTACCCAAATCTTAAGGAAATATTGTCATCGTGGTAGTAGTGAATCAAATGACAAAGTATGCCCATTTTTTCTCTCTTTCTCATGCTTTTAAAGCAAGTATAGTAGCCACAAATTTCATGGAAACAATTAAAAATATGCAAGGAGTCCCCAAGATTATTTTAAGTGACAGAGATCCAATTTTCATTGGAAAATTTTGGACTGAATTATTTTTTTGTTTGGGTACTCAATTAGCTCACAACTCATGTTACCACCCTCAATCTGATGGTAAAATTGAGATTGTGAATAAATGTCTAGAAGGATATATTCATTTCTTTTGTAACGTACCCAACCACCCACAGGTCGGGCAATGCTACTCCAAAAACCCACTTCAAACTGATTACGAATTATGATAACAATTAATTGATAAAGAAGCATGAAAACCTCACATGAAATAATCAATATTCATGCTACAACATAAAATAAATGAACAATATGCTATGCACAACAATAACCAGCAAGCATGCATATTACAGATACGAATCTCAGAGATAATAATTAATACACAATGGAAATAAATATGCAAGCATAGAAACACATGACAAAGAGCACTTATTGTTTAATAAAACAAATCACCAAATGGTTGTAGACCAAGGACGTTCCACCCAACCATAGACGTTGTTGTTCCAAATCTCAACAATAGGTCACCCTTGATCTAGGGCGATGAATCAACAAGGGTGGTTCCAAGGTGTCACCCAACTTCCCAAACCAGTCAACACTCTAGTTCTCATGGGTTTCTCAACACAGGACAATCTAAATTACACCAACTCTCCTCTCTCTAGCATGCACCACCCAAGAAAATGAACCCCCTTCACTGCCACGCAATCCCTTGGGTTGTCCACTTCTTTCCAGGGCTCCAGTGCATTTGGTCAAGAATATCCATGTCGGGACTCTCGGGATTTGTAGTTGTAAATAAAATTTAGTACATGCCATTGCATCTCAGGCATGCAAACACACATGCATGGCTGGAATACACCAATGATTACTATAGCCAGTAAACAATGGATTCTTCCTCAACAATTCACCCCCATGTCCCAACCAAGAACAAGAATGAATGAGAAATGATAAATGAGCAACATTGAATGAAACAATGAAAGAGTGAATGGAGAAGAACCCCAAGAAAACCCACAATATGGGTTTATATATTTACTTGGAAATCAAGAACCATATGGCCTTTCCCCCAAGAAGCTCATGTAACCATTTTTCTCAATTAAAACCAATATGGGTAAATGAAATAATAATAAAATACTTGGCCCCTTTATCCCCCTCTCTCGTGGAATCATATCCCCCTATAACTCTTGTCCTTGTATGTCTAGCAGCCAACGATGTATTTTATAATTAATAATGATCACAACATTACATTTCTTAGGCACTCTGACCTCTTTTAATTTTTTGGGTGCTCTGGCCTTTCATAACATAAAAAAAAAATACATTATTAATATGGGGACTCAAAATCGGGGTATTACAAGTCATTCACGTTTTCAAATATGTTAGGGTTCATTGTCCTAAATGTTCCCAGTAGGGTCAAGGGTTCGACTCGCTGTGATATAAGGAGTACAATCTATGCACTTTTGTGTGGTTAAGGTGGCAGATCGACCTTACTCACAAAATCCTCCTTTTTTTCTTAAGCTCAAGGAAATTCAATCATGTCACATTTACCCCTCCCCGACCTAAGTGGTTTGTTATTCCCTTTTATACCGCTATTATATAAATGAATTGAGTGCAAAATCACTTCTATTCATTGGTGCCCAGAGTTTGGCTGACTGAATCACTTGGTAACATCTGTTTATTATTTTTTTTATAACAACAAGATGAAGTGTCTAATAGAATGGTGGAATAGAACCATAAACAACATCAATTCTTCTATGGCCATAGCTCGCCGAAATTCACTGTTTTGACTCACTTAACAAAGGGGAATGGGGTATCCTTGTAACAACTATCTATTTCTACCCTGAACAAGGAGAATGATCAACCACTAGGCATGTTCAATTAATAGAGATGGGATTATGACAGGAGGGTTGTGAGAGGACTATGGTCCATTGGGAGATATGAAATTATGAACATTTAAGTTAAAATTCATTCCATTTTCGATCATATCATCGTGAGAGTCCTCCACGGGCATGGTCATTAAAGTTATGAAAGTTGGGTATGGGCATAGGAAAAATACCATTTTAGTGAGTGTAATTATGTGATGCATTGTAGTTCATAGGAAGTTATAATCAATTTTTCTTCAACTTGTTCATTCTCAAGGATGGAATTGATACTTAATTATGGATGTGAATATATTTATTGCATGAAATGTTCCAAAACCTATGCTATATATTTGATCTTTTCCAAGATAATAAAATTTTAATTGTTAAATTCTTTGTGAAGATCAACCTGTACTCAATCTAGAACCAGTTCCTGAAGAAAGTGTCTCAACTGTCGAGGAAAGGACATTAGAAGAGAGAGAGAAATGGTGGAGCATGGGACTAACGGCCATATGCGATGGCAAGATTGCAGTCTTTCTTTTGTATGAAGGTCGGGTACTTTTTATTAGAGAATGTATTCTAGGGAAAGAGCTCAGAAGAAACAAAATAAAATAAAAGTTTAGATTATGCATGAATGGGAGACTAATATGAAACATAAATTTAATTGTTTTGAATGTTTATATGATTCTAAGAATGACATGATTAACTATTTCAATTTATTCAAAGCTATCATATGTTAATTGTAATAGTATGAAATAATATGAAATAGTATGAATAGTATAGAATGATGAAAATTTGTAGAGCTTTGCTTATATTTTGAATGCAGCGATTACAGTCCATATAGACTTGAATTTTAGTTATTAGAGGTTGTATTTCAGTTATTAGAGGTCTCTGCACATGATAATAATTACAACATTAATTAAAGTTGAAAACCAATTATAGTGAAATCTCAACATGAAAACTTCATATATAGTAAAATACAAAACAGAGAATGAAAACATAAGAGATCTATAAACACTATTATTTCATCTCATTTAAGTGTAAGCAGAGTGGATTCTCAATAATCATATAAATAAACATACATTAAAAAATACATATTAAACATAATTTACACCAGTTATTATTGTTGTGCTACTATTATATTCTCTAGTGTCTGCAACTAACTACAACTTACTATTCTATTCTCTAGTGTTTGTAGCTAACTACAACTAACTAAGAGAGAGACAGGGAAATCCATTCTTATTTATACGGATGGCAGGCACACATTGTGATATGGAAGATGCCATCCATGGGTCATGACATGTGACAATATTCTTTATTTTTTCAACTGAGAAAAAGGGCCCTTCTTCCTTCACACGAGCTACAAACAAGGAAAAAAAGGTATGTGTTGTCTTACTTAAAGACTGAATACCACAGGGTGACTCAATACAAAAATTTTACAAGAATCCTTACATACACGCCATATGGTATCTCAATAAAAGTTTCGGAAAACTTAAGATACATATGGTGCCTCTAAAGAAGTTTTGGAAAACTTAGGATAAATAGAAGACAAACATTTAATACCACAAAGTAATGCTAACATTATGGCTAGCATTAATCCAACTCAAGAGATGGTATATATGTGTTTCCTAAGTTTTCAAAGAAATGATAAATAAAATATACAAATCTCTCGTTGATTCCCAAAAAAATATATAAATATAACTTTGGATTAAAAATTTTGATTTATGTGCTGAAATAAAGAAAAAAATATATTTTACAATAGTCGTAACTTATAAAAATTAAACAAATTTATACATTAATAATAATTTAGAATTGAGTTTATCGTCCAAGATTTTTTTATTATATATGAATGTTTTATTTACAAATGCTTTAGTGTCATTATCTATTATCCCTAATTAATTTATTTTTATATGTATCTCGAGAATGATATATTGGAATTAATTTCCGATCAAACTTCTTAGATTTGTATTAACCGTGATATTTCAATAAAGTTTATCAAAGTTCTATAAAAATATATATATTAAATATAATTTTGAAAATTTTAAAATAATTTTGAAAACTTCAAAATATTAAATTTAAATTTTATGATTGATTGCTATTTGTGATTGGATTAATTTTATGTAATTTTATAGGAAATTTTCACATAAACTAAATAATTTAAAAATATATATATATTGGATATGCTATCGTCATTCAATATTTATAATTAATTACCCTTAACGGTGTGGCATGATGGATGGTCGTAAACACTTATAGGTCTGTCAAAAATTTTATAGTCCTCAATTCATGCATTCCTCCCTTTCTTCCCAAAGATGCTCCTTCTATTCTCCAAATGCAGCGTGCTTTGTAAATACCCATTGGAAATGGAATTTTCTACTCGTTCAGTTATCAAATCTTGCTCCCACTATTCACCATATATAACCTACTCTAGAGTACCCACTGGGAACATAATCTTATACTCCATCAAGTATCAAATATTAGGAGCAATTAGCATTTGCTATGCATGACCTACATCAACAATCATTATTCTCAACTTCTTTGTCATTAGTGTATCTCCTTTTGTAATTCAAATGTATACATGGTAGATCCAGGATAGGTGGACCCTTGCATAGAAGTACTAACTAGTGCCAATAACAATCGGAGCTACATAACCATAGAAACCAAATGAATCAAGGAACCAAAACATGCAAGGGGAATCTCTCTTCTTATCAATTCATACAATAAGAAGCAAAGACACAAATCAATCTATTATTGATGAAAGTGATCTAGAAAAAACTGACAAAATCAGACACTATTTCTACTAAATTTTAGGTAAACTGTTTTTATGTTTCTTTTATATTAATGTATGGCTAGTAGAATACAAGAATGTATGGTCGATTATTGAACATTGCAATGTTTTTGAGATTTTCTAAGGTGTGTAGCAGTAGAAATAGGTATAATGAGAAAATATGATATAGGTCAAAAGCTTGCTTATTATTTTTCTTGATTACCTACTATGTCTTTTAGATTTTCCATTGTAGTAGAGTAGCATGGATCATTGTCTTACAATGAATTTTGATTTAGAAAGTATATCATGTATTCAAAGATTTGGCCCGTAGGAATGCATTTATTGTTGCATCAAAGAACCCTATGGAAGAAATAACGACAATACCAATTGTTTCCTATTTTCAAAATCTTTCAAAAGTTTTCCCTCTCCATTTTTCACAACATTTTGTATGCTTCTTCCATGACCATTTTTCCTAGAAATGCAACTTGTGAACAATGATACACATTTAACATGTATGTAACTCCACTCTATGTTTAACCCATGAAAGGTTTTAAAACATCTATGAGAAAGGTATGTTGACTGGCTGTAGGGTTGCATTTCTTCTAGTGGCAAAGAACCCAATGAAAGAAATAAGGACGATTCCCACCCTTTCCCATGGTTTGATTGAAACTTATAATAAAAACCAACACATTGGTGTATGCATGCTTTATAGGTATCCAAGTATCGATGATAAGAGAAATGAGATGTCACATTCACATGTCTTGACATGTTTGTTATTAGTTTTAAACTTTTCTTGATTTTTAAATAATTGTGAATCCAATTTCAAAACAATATACACTCCTTTGTGTTTGGTTATTTCAGATTTTAGTAAGAAATGTTATTAACATACTTTCATATGAAATCCAAATCCATACGATGATGACATCCCTATATTCAAACCCATCCACACTTGTTTACACATGTTATAATTAACCCACCTTAGCAATGATTGAAATCATCATACTCAACAAAATATCGACAACTAAATTATCATGAAGGTCTTTACCAGATAGGCTTTCTACCGTAGCCTATATGTGTATACACATACCGTGGAAAAAAACTCAATATCTATATTCCTCTTTGAGCAGAAGGGGCTATTAATAATGATAAAAAAAATCCATAGAATTTTCCAACATACCATAATATTCCATCCACAAACAAAAGACATGCTTGTAATACACTAAAAAAATAGGCAAGTGAGAGTTGACCACACGATTTTGCATGACCACTACTTTTAATCCTAGAGTTAAAATTTATTCAATCCGATTAAAAATTACACATAATGTAAACTTATGTAAACTTGAAAACTAAAGTGTTAAGGCCTCTTATTTTGTATAAACATACTCTATACACAATGTCATCATTTTCTCATGTGATATAACTTTTCATATAATCAATTTAGTCGATACATGACAATCATGATTCCATCTCCAAACAAAATGGGATGCTCGAGAAAAGTAACATAAAACTTCCAATTAAAATGAGACAATGGTATTATGTTTAAAGACTTAGGAAATAAGAAGAATATGTCAAATTCAATTAAATTGTTTGTATATATCTCGATCAAATTATATCCCTATTTATTATTTGAGAGGTTTTGTTATTGCATCAAGAGGCACTTTTTACAGCCTAGTGCAAGGGAGATACGCAATTTCTTCTATGCTCAACATGGAGTTGACATGTGGCATTTAAAAAAATTAATAACAAAAACATTATTTCAATGTCAACCATAAATAAAATGTTTCAATGTTCACATTAAGTATTATATATATGCGTAGTCTAAACGTTCGACTTTTTGAAGTTTTTACGAACATATTTTCCAATCATTTTTTCTTGAAATCCGGTCAAAAATTGTTGGAATACTATATTTGAGTGATTGAGTCTATATAATTCCAGTGCCCTAAGGGTTTTTCAGGTTGTTGAATCCATTTATGCATTCAAAAATGCAAGTTAAACAACAACAAAATGGTGTTTTCACCAAGATCTGTTTCACCGAATTCCGGTGAAAAAGTTCAAAAAGTCGAATGTTTCCATCATGATTCCATCTCCAAACAATCATGATTCCATCTCCAAACAAAATGAGATGCTCAAGGAAAGTAACATAAAACTTCCATTTAAAATGAGACAATGGTACTATGTTTAAAGACTTGGGAAATAAGAAGAATATGTCTAATTGAATTAAATTGTCTATATATCTTGGTCAAAGTATATCCTTATTTTTTATTTGTGAGGTTTGTTACTGCATCAATAGGCACTTTATCGCGGCTAGTGCAAGGGAGATATGTAACTCCTTCTATGCTCAACATGGAGTTGACATGTGGCATTAAAAAAAATTAATAACAATAAAAGTATTTCAATGTCAACCATAAATAAAATATTTCAATGTCCACATTAAGTATATATATATATATATATATATAATTGAAAGTAAATAAAAAAATAAAACATTATTTCATTGATAGGTACTTTTTGCATCTCAATATGAGGGAAATGTGTAATTCTTTCAATGCTTAACATGGAGTTGACATGGGACATTTAAAAAAAAAAAAATCAATGTCCACCTTAAGTAAAATATTACAATTTTTTTCAAAACATGCTAGCACGATTGGTTTTGATGGGCCTTGTTTTATAAGGCAACCCAGGTTCCTAGCTTCGAGGGTTAGCTCAATTGGTCTAGAGCCAAACATGAGTTTATCATGCTTGTTGTTAGTCACGGGTTCAACTCTCTTTATTCCCTCGGGGCGAGGACCCATAATCAAGGTCAATCATTACCCCTCTTACCATCCATGGATCATGGGGAAGTATTCA
>ML827418.1:7327-22172 GCA_009831015.1 Picea engelmannii | reverse complement strand
AAAGCTTAAGAAAATGTTTGCACCTTGAGGGATTTGATTCCTTTCGACACATGATAGATATGGAGTTAAGGATGGATATACACTTATGCTAACCATCTTGTAAATAATATTTTGTTAGCTAGACCATTCTATTCTAAAATTTTGGTTCTTTCAATTATAACTAAGATATGTTTGAAAGTGTAATGTATCAAAAAATGGTTCGAAAAGACTTGGCTCCAAGTGTTTTATGAGTGTTCATTACTTTTGATAATGTTGATTTATTTATTTGTGTATGTTAATTTAGTTAATTGAAATGTTTGGTGTATGGAGAAGGTGAAGTTGACATCATGGCAAGCTATGCTAACATCTGAAAAATTCAATGCAGTGGAAAGGAAAAGTTGGCAACGTGCAACCTATTTAACTTCTAAAAATTTGAGTGCACAGTTTCGATTACTTGCTATGGATAGCATAGTTCACACTTGCTCTATGTGGCATACATTATGTACACAACAACATAACAATAAATGTTGGAATTTCTTGATATTGAACGATATATATTTCAATGTATGCAATGTTTATTATTACATCGTTGAATTGTCACTCATGTCACATCCCCACAATGTGCCTAGTTGAATCTTATAATCATGCATCTCTTGAGAGCATGCGACATCATGACATTTATCACTTGGTTTCTTGGAAACACAAAGGTTACTTCGTTCCGACTATGCCTCTTCACCTAGAGCATACCCATACTCCATTCCAGGCTACCAACAAGTCACACTCCTACTCTAGTGTAACTCTTGTATACTTAGACATTTGTTAACAATATTAACACTTAGTCATATACAAACATACATCCATGAACATGAAAAAAAACTATGGAACAAACGAAAGACAAACCCACATATAGTGTCGTCAACACAAACCATTCCTAACACCTGGATAAGCCTTTGTTATTGTGAAACAATTACAATATGAGCACTATCGGCTTAGTTTACAACTTCGATAGGGTAAAACAACTCGCCTCACCTCACCAAGACACTCATACACAGACTCATCACCAAGACTCTCTTTCATAACCATCTTCGCAACCTCCTGTGGTGGACCTCATGCATTCCCTCAACTACAGACTTGTTGTCTCTTTGTTTCTGTAGAATTCACAAGTTTCAGTTCCACCTCACACATGCCTCCAATAGACCTTTGTTTCTAGACTTCCCTAAAACTATCCCAAAAGAAGCTCTCCCAACTTTGTCCATAAAATTATGCTAAAGGAAACAAAAATCCTCCTATGTGGAGCGACTTGGCTCCTTGAGGGAGCTCGCTCCTCTTTGTTTCAGCCTGCCTCATAAACGCAGAGATCTTCCTGGTCTCTTACAACATGCCTTATTGGTTGTGCACCCTTGTGCCTTTATAGGCGCTGATCCTAGACATCATTCATGTCTCTTTACCCATGGGTGAGCCGACCCATCGGTTCACCAAGTCGCACCCCTTCACAAGGTTGGGTCGACTCCTCATGTGGATGCATTCAGGAAGCTTTCCCAATCGACCCACTGAACGCCTTGTTCTATCGTCTGGATGACCCACTGATTCATCTAACCAACTTGTTGTCTTGGGTGCATGTGCTCCTTAGGTGAATCGAGCCAACTCTCCTAAGTGTTCCCCCCATGCCTTAGTCGGTTTGTCCATTTGGTGGATTTCCCAAGTCTTGACCTTAACCCTTCATCAAATTGTTCGTCTTTTGACATGTGTCACAAGACATCTTGGGTGGAGTTTCCCCTTGGTGTGTCACATGCCCAAGGAACCCCAACTCTCCCCTATATGAAGACTTTGTTTCTTCACATGCACCGAGAATCCTTCCTATCCAATTTCATTCATTTTTGTTAGGCTTGGCGTCTTAGGTCTTACAACTCCTACAATAGAAGTTCAAATATTTGTAAAATTTAATTTTCTTTACCACTTTTGACCTAACACTCAATACTTCCATGTACTAAGAAGCTTTGTTGCTCATTACAAGTTTCAAGTGTTTCATAATTATTTTTGCTTTTTGCTTTGGACTACATACAACTACTACACTAAAACATTTCCAAGAGGCAAGTATAAACAACTTTTCTACTAATTTCACTTTTTTTTGCATGTAATTTATAATTGTCATGGGCCTTTCTTTTCAAAAGGAGTACAATTGTAAGAACAACAGGAGCTAGGGTTTGACAGTCGCGGCGAGCTAGGGTTTGGCAATCACAGCCACAGCTGAGAGTAGCATGAGCAGTAAGGGGGGGGGAAGGGGACCCCCTCATACAAACAGGTAGTGGTGGACAGAGGAAAAGGGCCAAGCAGTGAATTTTTCAAGGCACCAGCGACAGGAACCTCGGGATCAGACCCAGGGAAGCATCAAGAGAGAATTCGGGACAAAAATGAGACCATGGAGGAAGTTGCTATGGAAACTCAGAATGAGGTGCAAGAGACCGTGAAGGCTAACGGGACGGAGGGGCGCAACCCTTGCAAGCCCAAAACAACAATTATACCCAAGGTGGTACTGGAGGACCCACAAACGCAACTCTACAAGGACCAGATGAAGACGCATGCGCTCGTATGAAAATTCATGGGGTTATGGCCCACATAAAGAACTGTGTGCAATTGGATTAAATATCACTAGAAGACAAATGGAGAAGTGGAGCTCCACCTTGGATCGAAGGGTTTCTTCACAACAGTCTTTATTAACCTGGAGGACAGCGACAGAGTCTTCGAGGGAGGTCCATACTTCCACGCCTCAATGGGACTCTACATGCAACCCTGGAAAGAAATTTTTTCCCCGAAGAAAGAAACTTTCAAAAAGGTACCAGTATGACTTAGATTCTATTCCCTACCCTAGACTACTGGTTTCCCTCTACCTTTGAAGAAATAGGAAACAAAATGGGGAAATATGTGAAGACCTCATAAGCCACCCTAAAAGGAAGATACACATCATATGCAAGAATCTGCATAGAGATGGATGTTTCTGGAGCACTCCCAAAAGCCATAAGTCTGGAATTCAAGGATGAGGAATGGATCCAAAACATAGATTACAAACAGATCCCCTTTAGATGCAGAATATTCCATGAGCATGGACACTTGATCAGAGAGTGACCTCTAAACAAAAAGCAGGAAACGGAAAATCCCAAAACACAGCAAGACGAGGAAGGGTTTATAACCGTGAACCCCAGGAACAAAACAAATAAAAAGAAAAATAAAACCTCGACAGGAAATACCCAGGAGAATCGGAATACAATGGAAGGAAGGGACCAAACAAACAAAGGGACAGCAGAAGACAAGGACTTGGAAAAAATTCCATAAGTCAAAGACCAAGCAACAAAAGAGCCCACCCAACAACCAAACAATACGACAACTCAAGGGAGTTGCACAACCCCGATGGATGGAGAAACAAAATATGACAACACCGCCATGCAAGACGCAGAGGGGGATGCAGAGATGACCCCGAGAAAAGTAGGCACAAAAGACCCCGATCTCAGAGACTTGGTGGAAAGGGAAGGGATAGACCTTCCGCACATATTAGAACAATGGAAAAGGCAGGGAGTCAACAACGTACCAACAGAGCAACTCGACTACATCCAATACATGTTCCTCCTATGGGAGGAATCCAAATCCAGAGGAAAAAAACACACACACGAGGAGATAGGACGCCTAGGAGTGAAATCCAGCGAGGGACAATCGCAGTTATCACCCAAACAGACGAGGAGGAAAAAAGGTAGGAAATCAAACAACGTAGCACTACAGGAGCTGGGAGGGCTATTGATAAACTCGGGTAAGATCAAGAAACTCTTTCCCCACTCTCCCCCACATGTTTAAATGAAGGTTATAACTTGGAATATAAGAGGCCTAAATATCCCAAGAAAACAAAGAATCCTTAGGAATAAACTAAAGCAGGAGCAACTGGATCTCTGTTTTATTCAAGAGACGAAATGTACTACAAACAGAATGGAGGCAATCAGTAAACAACACTGGAGTAAGTACAATATGGTAGCCATCGAATACCACCAAAGGTCAGGCGGCATACTCACATTGTGGAACCGACAAATCCTAAATTTAATAGCAACCAGGTACACCCTAACGGTGCGCATGCAAATCATAGGAAACACTGAGGAGATTCTCTGCACAAATGTGTATGGGCCCCATGGGTCAGAGGAAAAGAAAGGAATGATCTGAGACCTAGAAGATATAAAAGGCCAATCCACCAACCTCCACTGGATCCTAGAAGGGGACTTCAACATTATCACCTCCCTTGCAGAAAAGAAGGGTGTTACGAGAATATTGGATCAGGATGCGGAAAAGTTTTCAAATTTTATAGACAAAGCGGAGATGGTAGATCTCCAAAATAAGAATGGTTAGTTTACCTGGAACAATAAATGTATGAACCAGTTCTAGGTATCTACCAGACTTGATCGATTCCTTATATCGGAGTCAATCATTATGCAGGGGCTAACCTTAGATTGCAACATCCTACCCTGGGGTGGATCTGATCACTGGTCAGTGCAACTAGAAGCAGGCTTCCATACAACACCTAAGAACAAACCCTTCATATTCGATAAATTCTGGATTGATGACCCGACTTTCAAGGAAAAAATCAAACAGTGGTGGTGGGAGGAGCAACCGGAGCAAGATACTAGGATGTTCAAACTACACAAGAAACTTAAATACATCATAAATAAACTCAAGGAATGGAACAGGGATATCTTCGGGAATATAAACACAGAGAAAAACGACATCGAAGAAAAAATGAAAAAACTCCAAGAAACTTGCATGCAGGAAGGCTATACGGAGGACCAGAAAAAGGAAGAGCTCCAAATGACCCAAGAGTGGGAGGCGCGATGCCAGCACGAGGAAACACTCTGGCGTCAAAAGTCCCACATATGATGGCTAAAGGAAGGAGAGCGGAACACCAAGTTCTTCCATTAAACAACCATGGCCAGAAGAGCCCATAACAAATCTTGAAGATCAAGGACCAGGATGGAATCGAGCGCGATTCACATCAGGAGATCGAAAGCGCTATGGTTAGACACTTCCATGAGATAGACCAAGAACCGCATCAAGACAGATCAGAGACCATTCAGAGGATAACCCAACATATTCCACACTTGGTTACCGAGGAACAAAACATATTCCTAAACAAACCTATCGCCACAAAAGAGGTTGACCAAGCTCTCCTAGAAATGCCCAGTGGGAAAGAACCAGGTCCAGATGGATTTACTGTGGAATTCTTCAAATCCTACTGGGAAATCGTCAAACATGACATCTATAAGGTAGTAGAGGACTCTAGAAGGTCTGCCTCCATCCTTAAATCACTCAACGCAACCATGATCACCCTAATCCCCAAAGAAAATGAAGCCAAAACCCCGAACCAGTGCAGACCCATAGCACTTTGTAATGTGATCTACAAGATCATCTCCAAAGTCATAGAAAATAGATTGAAACCCCTCCTACCTACACTGATATTGCAAGAACAGGCATGCTTCGTGGAAGGTAGAAAAATAATGGACAACATCATCCAGGCCCATGAGATCATTCACACCTTAAAACTTCAGAAGAGGGGAGGAATGACAATACAACTGGACCTAGCAAAAGATTATGACAAAATTAGTTGGCATTATATGATCAAGACCTTGGAAGACTTTGTTTTTACCCAGCACTGGATCACTTGGATTGTCAGTTTAGTATCCAGGACAAGCTACTCGCTACTAATAAATGGAGGCCTGACCAAACCTTTCTATCCCACGAGAGGGATCAGACAAGGAGACCCGTTGTCCCCCTTCCTGTTCATTTTGATGATGGAAGGCCTCAGCCGGAGCATAAAGAGCACAACAACAACTAGGGAAATAACAAGGCTCAAACCTTTTGAAAGTTTCCCTACTTAAACTCACCAACAGTTTGTGGATGATACACTACTCCACGACATACCCACAGTCAAGGAAGCCAAAGCCTACAAACAAATCCTAGAAGATTTTGGGGAAGCCTCGGGTGCTGAGATCAACCACTCCAAGTCGATGATCTTTTTCTTTAATACCAATCTAGTTATCCAAAGGAATTTGACCAGCATTCTAGGCTTTGAACGGAGAACACTTCCAACCAAGTATTTGGGGGTTCCTTTGACAGACAAAGTATATAAGTTGTCAACCTGGGAAGGAGTAATAAACAAGTTACAGGAGCAGGTAAAAAACTGGACGTATAGGTCCCTTAACCTAGCCGGCAGATTGATCCTAACCAAGATTGTTTTACAAGCTATCCTAACCTTTATGATGTCAGTCTTCCCCACTCCACAGGGGATCCTACAGAAAATCAGAGCCATCCAGAGGGACTTCCTATGGCGAGGTGCGGAAACAAAGAAAAAATGGGCCCTGGTGGCTTGGGAGAAAGTCTGCAGGCCAAAAAGCAAAGGAGGCTTAGGGCTACAAGATCCACAAATGACCAACAATGCATATGGGGCGAAACTCTGGTGGTGGTGGGTCAAAGAAACTGAAACACCTTGGGTAAACCTATGGAAGGAAAAGTATGCACCGGACACCCGCGACCAAGACAAAATTCGCTTTGGAGGAACCAGGGAAGGCTCAGCCATTTGGAACCTAGTCCAGCACAATAAAGAATGGATTCAAACACACAGATTTTGGGAAATCAGGAATGGAAGAATAGCCAGATTATGGGAGGATTCTTGGCAATGGGAACCAAAGATGGAAAACCCAGACAAAGGGATACTCCAACAGGACCTCATCACACAAGGAAAAATCAATGTCTATCAATACTAGCAGCAGGGAACGGACTGCAACAAATGGAGAATATGGGACAAGATTAATCCTCAGAACAATGAGATACCCGCAACAACAATAAAAGAGGTGGAGGAGGAACTAGGCAGATGGAAAATAATAGTCATGGAAGGAGAGGACCAGTTGAGGTGGTGCAAAAATGACAGAGGGGAATTCAACCTAAAAGAAGATGCCGGAAGAATAACTTGATAAGCCACGTTCGTTTGCACTCTCTATCATTCGGATCATGTGATGGGAAATTTGAGAGTGAAAGGGTGGCTACTTGGAGGTCTATTTAAATAATTGCAGCATATGTTCTAATTTCTCGAGCACGTGTATGACTCCACGAAACGAACAAGTAATGGATCGGTTCTTTAAGCAGGCCCTTCTCTATCCATCAGTTTAGGTATCCCATGTTGGAGAAAACGAAGTCACCTGTAGAAGAGAGCTAATTCTGGCACTATATGGAAGACCCAGACCAAGACGACCTAGCACAACACTGGGATAAGCTCTGGAACAACCCCCAATGGCAAAATATTAAGATCTTCCAGTGTCTAATATTACACAACCGCATCCTAACTTGGGATAAACTAAGGAAAATAGGTTTCACCAGTCCGTCAAGATGTCATCTTTGTCAAACTCAGGAAGAAACAACCAACCATCTCCTCGATGACTGCGCCCACACTATAGACCTGTGGGACTGGGCAGCAAGTATCTTTCGCCAGTCCAATAGGATTTGTGGTAACATTGTCGCAACAATCAAGCTCCAGAGAGAAAACTACAGCGACCAAGAAGAAGTGAACCTCTGTTGGACCCTCACCCCAGGAATGATCATATGGTCGATATGGAAGGAAAGGAACCAGCGCATTTTCAGAAACCAAAGATGGCCAGAAGGGAAGATTAAGGAAACAATAACCTCCATGATACGTGAGACAGTGATAAGCCGCAACTACTAGGAGGGTAGAACGCAACCCACTGATCAGGACTCCCGAGTCCTAGAGGTTTTCCAACTAACAGGTGGGCGCAACCCCAATCCAAACAGACATCAGCCGCAACTCCAAGTAGGTGAGCGCAACTGGAAACCGCCACCTTCAGGCTCCCTCAAGTTGAGTTTCGACGAGGCGGCGAAAGGCAACCTAGGAAGAACAGGTTTGGGAGGAGTAATCAGGGATAGTAAAGGGAACATCATACGACTGTATGTAGGAATCCTGGGCAACTCAACCAATAACGTCGCATAATTCGGAGCCCTGGAGACAAGCCTGGAGATTCTCAGTCGGGAGGGGATGAAAAACACCATAGTGAAAGGAGACTCCGCGCTAGTCATCAACACAGTGAGAAAACTCCAAAACGGTACCAGAATAAGTAAAATCCAGAGGCACTGGCAATTGGCCTACCTACTGAAAAAAACTCCAGGAGCACTTGCGGACAGGGATCACTGTGGAGTTGTGCTGGGTGAGGAGGTCATCAAATGGACTAGCGAACAGAATAGCAAAAGAGGGGGTCGAGAATGAAGGTCCAGAACTGGACACAATCTGGCGCAACATCCCGCAAGGTCAATTTCAGGCAGATTGCACCCAACTTGTGGCAAAATACTGGGACAACAGGAGTAGTACGGAAGATTATGGCAAGAATGGAGGCGCAATAGACACTGAAGGACACGTAGGTCCCAGACGGAATCTAATGTCCTACCAATCAAATAAGGTTACAAATGCAGACACAGATCACACATCAGGCGAAGGTATGACACCACGTTCCCGTCAATAAAAATAAGTACAAAAGTTACCCATTGGAAAGCAGAAGAGATAACTCGCAGGCGAAAAAGGACAAAGGACGATATGTTACACCAAGGCCAAGTAGGACCACACCTCACCTAAGTACCGAGATGGGACAGGGAAATGGATGGTGTACAATGACCAGGGAAAAGCATTGGCGCAGGGATAACAGCAAGGTCATCAAGCGCACATGCTCTGGAACAGAGGATACTGACAGGCAGGACCACCTTGAGGAGTAGGCCATGATTGCAAGGACAGGACCACAGCCGGGTTGGCTCCATAAAGGCAAGGACACCAGAACTTACCACAGAACGAGGCATCGAATTATAGGGGCCACCTTACTTACCAGAAGGAGGTGAAGTGGAATAGGGAAAGAACCCAACGTAAGAACCACCACCTGCAAGTGAAGATGGTACGCATGAATAAAATCAGCAGCAAGAGAGGCCCCCAGGGGAAGGAACCTCCACAGAGCACCCGACAGATGACAAGAATCGAACAGATGGCCAGGGAAGCAAAGAGCACCTTCCTCACGAAGGTAGACACCAAGGGGAAGACAATCATTAAAATATGGGAGGGAGAAATCAACAACGCCCGCAGGGGCAAAGCCTGGTCAACACTAACCCAGGAAGCAAGGGGGATATGGGACCCCAGAGCCACATAACTGAGGATAACCCTCTACCACAGGACGTTGGAGGAAGCTTGGAGAACCAAAATGATGATAGGTAAGATGTGTGTGGACCGAGAGGAGACCAACAGGACAGAAACCAAAGAGCAGAAGAAAGAGCGCACAACAATTCTCAACCGCCTCAGTAACTTGGAGGCGAGGATAAAAAGGTTGGTGGAGGACCAGAAAAGACAACAGGAGAAACTGGAGCAGATGGAAGGGAAATTTCATCTCTATCTACGCTACATCCACCATATAGATATCACTCCAGCCGACAGAAATGGAACCCCATCATGCATCAGAAAGCTACGTCTAGTGGAACAGGGGGAGGATAATGCGATACAACAAGAAGGGGATGAAGAGCACCCCATCAACCTACACTAGCGCAGGACCCGCCCAGATCATGTCTCTCAGAGTATAAGCTAACCCCACTATGTTTATACTTTTTTATTTCTTTTGATGAAGTTTTTAGATTGGATTATGGTAGCCTGCGTTGGTTTCCCGTGGTGGCGACCCAAGCACATCTTGTATTTTCAGATACTGCATTCCAGGGACCCAAGATCCGGTTTTCGTTCAAGTAGATCCTGGGAGTCCATGCATCATTTTTGTCCTATAACCTTATAAAGCAATATAGATTCACGCACTCATTTACAAAAAAAAAAGAGTACAATTGTATAAAAATTCTTAAGATTGTATGCTTTGCAAGAAATAAGAATACAAAAAAAGAACAAACAATATTTTGTCCAAGTTTTCTTACATGTTTATTGCACATGTTTATTTTTTCCCTTTGTAGAAATTCTATTGTGCACCTTAGCTCTTCAAGTTTTAACAATCAATATTCAAACCATTATTAGTTTCAAGGGGGCACCAGTTTGTTGCCAAGTTGAGGAAACTCAATCCATGAAATCTTGGATTGTGGAAGCCTTGATCAAAGAGCTAGTAAAAATTAATTATCTAGATTGGGTATCTCAAACTAGATAGTTTCATATTTCCACAGTTATTGATTTTGAAGTAGACATATTTAGTTGGAGTCTACAAATATATTTATGAAAGAAGGATTGGCGTGTAGAGAATGAGAGAATGAGAAACTCAATGATCACAACTCAATTTGTGAAGTTAAATATGGAATATCTTCTTGTTGAGAGATATTGAAAGAAACAATGTTGAAGGATAAAAAAAAAATGAGTATCCAGAAAGAAGAATGGGGTAAGATGAGTGAGAATGCTAAAGTTGTAATTGACCAAAATATGTTTGATTTCATACTCATGAATATTTCAAGTAGGATGATAATGAAGGATCTTTCTAATAAGATTGGATCATCGTATGAAGCCAAATCCATCATGAATTTGATATTCCTCTCAAATTCATATAGAGGAAGTTGTATGATTTGAAGATGAAAGAAATCAACATAAGGCCTCAAATGCCTTGTTTCATTGGCTCATGGACATTGGTGATGATGTGAAGAACAATGAGTGATGCAAATATTTTCACTATAGTCTTATGGTTCTTGGGAGGCTTTAATTTGGTCATCAATGGACCTACAAAGGTGGCAAATCTCAATATGGATGAAGTCGCAAGTCAATGGCTATAAGGGGTTGACAAAGACAACTTCCAACATGTACATTGATTCAAATTGTTGGTAATTGGGGATCGATCTAAGCAATGGAAAGATGAGATTTATAGTGAGAGGAGAGCTAGATTTAAAGGAATATTTGCAAATAAAGGTAGGAAGTGAGAAGATTTAGATATGTTGTAGGTATCACCAAAGAGGACACAAGAAAATAAAACACAAGGTTTAACTTTCAAAAGAATAAAATAAGGGTGATTATGTTGTTGGGAATTCTCATTGCAATAATGACATGTATCTTCTTTTTACATGTTTGTCAATGAATGCCCATGAAGAGTTAAAAGTTTCATGTTATATGACTCATCATAGGGAATGACCTGTGGATAATGAAGAATTGTGTGGAGTTCAAATATTTCTTAGAGATAATTCCAATAATAAAATTGTTGACATGGTAGTGTAAACATCAAATACAGAGATGGAATGGTAAAGAAAATTCACTGTGCAATATGTACCAAGATTGGAAAACAACTTGTTCTCAATGACTCAAATCATTGATGCATGTGTTGATATAATTTTCACAAAAGGATGTTGTAGATTTCTCAAAGAGGATATTGTTTTAGCCAAGGAGTGCACGCTAGGACATCATACAAGTTGGATGTGACTATTTAAGCCATGGATGGCAGCAATGTCGAAACAACAAATAAGATCGCATCCATAGCGGCATCAAAGACATCAAGCATGGACTTGTAACATTGTTGGATGATGCATCTTAGTGAAAACATCCTATGAGTGTTGTGCATCAAGAAAGATTATTCACACAACTAAAGGTATAGATGACTCTCTTTAAGTTCTTTAAGTTGTTTGAGGCATATGTATTTAGAAAACAAAGGAGGTTCAAGAGTGACTACAAATCTCAAGAGGTTCTAGAGTTGGTGCATTCCAATATTGGTGGGCCTATGGCTGTGTCTTCCATCGAGGGAGCTCATTATTTTATCACTTTTATTTATGGCTTCTCAAGGAAGTCATGGATTTAATTCATGAGGAAGAAAATTAATTTTCTTAAAGCTTTTAAGATCTTTGTTCCCTTGGTTGAAACACAAAGTGGGAAGAAGGTGAAGCTTTTGAGGTGACACTAATGGTGAGTATTATTCCAATAAGTATGAGGCATTTTCTAAAACCTAAGGAATTGAAAAGTAGAGGATTACCACACATAGCCCTAAGCATATTGACATTATTAATATGTTGAAATCGACTTTGATGGAGTAAGCATGAAGCGTGAGAGTATATGTTGGTTTGAGCATAGGTTTTTGGTTTGTAGCAATTGGTTTCGAGTTGAAGTGATTGCTACAACCAAATATTTAACTAATACAACCCCAAGTTCAATTTTGGGTGACAAGACACTGAGGAGGCTTGGAGTGGAAAGAATCCTTGTGTTCCACATCTTTGAGTTTTCATGGGTGAGGAATACATGCATATGCTTAATGTGAATAAGAAGAAGCATGGAAAAAAATGAGTTAAGTGTATCTTTTTCATTGGTTATTCAAGAGCAGTGAGGTACTACATGCTATGGATTCCATCTAAGCTTGGCATACCTACTGCTGGGGTGCAATATTTAAGATGGATAAATCTCATGAAGATTGGTGTCAAGACTATGTTCCATGTAAAAAGGTACAACATGTGATGATCTTAAATGAACATAGTTTTCAATGTGGAGCTAAAAATATAGATGAACCACTACCATATAAGTGTTGGATGCAAAAATTCTAGAGGTAGGAGGTTAAAATAAACTTCGCCTTGCATTCCAATGAGAAACATATTTAGCATGAACACCAAAAGACGATGTGTAGGTTGAGCATGATCAACAAGATCAAGGGAAGAATTTGAGGAGGATCCTTAGTGAGTGCAACATCCCTAACCATTTTCTAATTTTAGCTATATCGTCCATGGATGATAAGCCAAGAAACGTCGAGAGGTTCTCACTAGAGATGAGACTTCTCATTGGAAGCAATTCATGAAGGAATAAATGAATCCCTTAGAACAAACCAGAACAATTTGAGGAGCCTTAGTGAGTGAAAAAAGAAACCAAAACAATTTGAGGAGCCTTAGTGAGTGAAAAAATCATCACAAGAATGGTTATGGATTCTCTAACTTCAACTATATCTTCCATGGATGGAAAGAAAAGAAATGTTGAGAGGCTCTCACTAGAGATGTGGCTTCTCATTGGCAACACTCCATGGAACAAGAAATGAAGCCCTTGGAACAAAACCAAAGTTACGTTTTCAAGGGTTACTTGAAGGAAGGAAGGTTGTTGGGTGAAAATGGGGGTTAAGAAAGTATAAAGTATATGGTTCTATGGAGAGCTACGAAGCTCATTTGATAGGAAAGGGATATTCTCAAGTTAGGGGTGTTGATCATGAGAAGAGTTTTGCTCCAATGGCCAAAATTGCTTCTATTAGGTGGTTGTTGTCACAAACTACTTATAATTGGAAGTGAATCAAATGAATATGAAGGCGATGTTTCTTCACAATGAGTTCAAAGAAAATATCTTCATGAAGCAACTATAGGGATTTGTGGTAGAGGGAAAATGAAGCAACTATAGGGAGTTGTGGTTAAAGATGTCACTCTATGGATTGATGTAGTGCCAAAGGTATTCGTACTAATGATTTGATAAATATGTTGTAGGACAAGGTAATAACTTCATTACTTTGTCTTATAACATTATTTTCATTAATTACAAAGTACAACCAATCAAACGAACAACATCCCAATTGTTATGTGAGTTTGACATGGAGGACTTTGGTAAGAAAATAAATGGTAAACATACTTGAACTGTTTAAGATGGAGATGTGTAAACCAATTTTCACCCTATCTCAAGTGAGAGTGTGTTTATATACTAATATGAGTATGTTTCTCCATTAACATGAATCAACCTAAACGAATAAACATGAAGAAAAAAATATTGCAAAAACCCATGGAAAAAGAGGAGATTGCAAAAGTGCACATGTTAATGCATTTGCCTACCTTATACATACAATGATGTGTACAAAACATGCATTTTCTTGCCTTCTACATGCAATGATGTGTACAAGACATGCATTTGCTTGCCTTATACATGCAATGGTGTGTACAAGACCACAGATTGCACAATTGTAAATGGGTACCTCAAATAATTAGACAATTTTCAAAAAAAACCTTATATATGCAATGATGTGTACAAGACATGCATTTGCTTCCCTTATACATGCAATAGTGTGTACAATACATGCAATAATTTTAGTGCTTGCAATTATAACTAAGATATGTTTGAAAGTGTAATGTATCAAAAATTGGTTCGAAAAGACTTGGCTCCAAGTGTTTTATGAGTGTTCATTACTTTTGATAATGTTGATTTATTTATTTTTGTATGTTAATTTAGTTAATTGAAATGTTTGGTGTATGGAGAAGGTGAAATTGACATCATGGCAAGCTATGCTAACATCCGAAAAATTCAATGCACTGGAAAGGAAAAGTTGGCAACGTGCAACCTATTTAACTTCCAAAAAGTTGAGTGCACAGTTTCGATTACTTGCTATGGATATTGTAATGACCCTTTACTTATTAATGTGAATAATTTCATAAGTAATCCTAAAAATTAGTTAAATTATAATTAATTATTATATAACTTTAATTAATTATATGTTATTAATTAATTATTTTTTACTATGATTAGCTTAAGTATGATTAACTCTTTAATTGAGGGTTAATGAATAATTAATAATTAAGTGAGTCATTAATTGATTAAGTATTAAATTAATGGTTAAAATAAGATGTAATGATTAAATGGGGTTACGTATCCCATAGGGGGATAACGTAACCAATACATAAAAGGGAAATAAATAAATAAGGGATAAGGCAATTAATAGGGGATAAAGCAATTAATATTAGGATAAGGAAATTACGAAGGGGATAAGAGTAATAAAGAGTTTGGTGGGGGAAATAAATGGGGAAGGGCGGTGAAGGAGGAATAAGGGAGGTGGAGAAGGAGTATGAGGGGGATTCATTCATGCATTCTACGGGAGAGGAGATTTTGGGAGCA
>ML827417.1:41741-75631 GCA_009831015.1 Picea engelmannii | reverse complement strand
AATGAAACATCTCATATCAACTAACACAACACATTTATAGTGAGAAAACCTCAAAACAGAGGAAAAAACTCACAACCATAATAACAATCTCAATATTCCATTACATTATCAAATAATGTCTTATAATCTCAGATACATTGAAAAACCATGCAAATTATAGGTTTCGATCTATAGTTATTTTATCCTTATCTATCTCTCTAATTAGCTTTTACTCTTCACACACACACACACACACACAAACAATTGGGTCCCTTTCCCTATTTATCCTATGACTGGGAAAGCACCCACCATGTTTGACTTCTTCTTCATGTAAGGTATTCAACAAATAAAATTGGGGATTTTACCCCCAAAAGTGAGCTAGATTTGTGGGTAAGTACATAAGTTGTGCATTGCTTATGTTACATGCATAGATTATATGTTTCAGTGTGTCTCTATGTGTGATTGTCTTCCTTATGTGCGATTTTGTTTCTTATGTGCAATTTGATTTCTTATGTGAGTGATTTCTTGACTTATGGTAGTGAGTATGTCTCATATATGCATGAGTGCATCACTTACATAAATATTTTAAGTACATGGGATTAGGTGCATACGTTAACTACACAAACTTCAATATCAATAACATAGTCACTATTGTATATCAAAAGATATTGAAATTCTCAAAACTTAGTAAATCCGCAAAATAATAAAAAACAACCCAAATTATACTTTCTCTATGTGGGTCCCTATGGGTCTGATTCCATTAACAAACATACATGTAAATCCCACTATAATATTTCTGGCTATGTATTCTAGACCCAAAACAAAGTTTATATGTAGGAGTTATGGTTCCAATACGTTAATAAATGAAAATTGTGAATTACCTCCTGATAAAAGTTATAATAACCTTACTACTTACCTATTGTAGTCACGGTGTAATTGGTAAGTCGCCTCATGGATTCAAATCCCTAACGAAGCCAATATGCTACTACAATACACAAAAATGGGATGCATGATATGGAAATGAGATGCATGACCTTTTTTGGAATCTTTTTTGTGTCAAAATGGGATGCATATATGGAAATGGGATGCATGACCTTTTTTGGCATTTTTTTTTTTTTATGTTTTCTATCCCATTTGCATATAATGTTATTTTCATAACTATTGGGAGAATCCACTATATTTTTATTTGTTTGTTGATGTTTCATATCCATATCATAATTCATATTTAGGACCCAAAGACAAAGTGAAAAGATGAGATGATATACAACAAATACTACAGAGAAAGGGAGAAGGAAACTTAAAATATCGATTGTTAGGAAGAAACCCTAAAATTATATATTAATGCTAAGTTGTGTTTTTTAATATTTAATAATATTATTAGTACTAATATTAATAGTACTAATAAAAACCCTAAGAAAAACAAGCAAAAGTGACACAAGAAGGATGTGATGAGCACACAAAATAAGACACAAACAAACAAGTTGAGACACCAAGCTTTAGTGTATACTTTTTAATTGCAAACACTCAATAAAAATGAAAACAACATACAAAGAAGAAGGATGTCAGAATGTTGTATTGTAGTGTTTGTTATGTTGTTGGTTTAAGGATCCAGACTTGAAGCAAATTTATGCTATTAGAATATATTTTTAATAGGAGAATATATGTTTATCGAAGTATTATTAAGTTAAGTTGTGATATTTATTGAGTTTATAGAGGGTTATAGTTACAATTATTTTCATATCCCAATTAGAGCTACACATCTATAGTTTTTCATGATAGATTTGGAGATTGTGGCTTACATCAATTTTCCAACTATAGTAAAGGATCGGTGTAACCTACCCACCCCTTAGGTTCTCTTAAAGCAGTGGGGTATCAAAAAAACGTTTTTCTTTATCCATCTTGAAACCTCTTTTCAAGGGAACCATCATCTTATGCTTGTCAAGAGATTTCCAACGATATAAAATATGCCTTGATCCGAACTCTAGATCAAAAGTTATGGCCCTTTAAATATTTTATTGAGAATAACAAGCCCATACAGTACCACGTGCAGGTGACATGGAATCACGTGAGGTGATGGTGTGTTATCATACATGGTGAATATGTGACGTGGTAGAGTCACATTCATTGGACCGGGTGTATCACCTTACACCCCTAAAGTCTTCTTATGTTAAATAAATCATTGCATTATAATCCATGCCTTAGGATAATCCACATTATTGTTAATTAATCCTCATTAATTTAACACCCCACGTAATGACATTTTTTCTTAATCTATTTCACTGTTCTGGTAATTACCGAGAGTTTTCTTTACCCCGGGCATATTTCCTATCGCACATGCCTTCTTACTATTTTCCCGAGAGCTCCAATGTTCCGGTGGAAAACTAATAATAATATTTTATATTATAATTAACCAAGATTTAATTAAGCTATAATATGATGCACCATCCTCGGGTATAACAAACATGAGCTTTTACAATTTCCAAGCTCCGACTATGATATCCCAATGGATTCATTAATAACAATATGTTGTATATCATAAAGAAACGAGGTTTATTAAATTAGATTTATATTATAACTTCATCTATCCTCGAGCATGTATCTTACCACACACACCTCTCCCCATCCATCTCCCAATGCCTAATAACCTGGTGAGGTTTAATGATATTATATTATGTAACACTTCACCCCTAAATACCCTTTCTAGGGATGGGGCATCAAATTTTTGTTCTTCCTAACTATCTCAAATCCTAACTCTAGGATCTCCATTGGATTCTTCTTTCCATGAACTTTCCAATGGTTGCTTCTGCACTAAAATATGAGCTCTAGTTTGCAATTTATGGCCTCTCGAAGCTACCCGGGGCATTATTAGTTGGAGTCTTCAGCATTCGACACTGAACATATCATTTTCCTAATCCCTGAAGTCTCAAAATATCACCACGTGGCCTTAGCCATTCGGCAAACGATGTTCGACATTTTAGACTGAATGTCCCTCTATTTCGACATTCGGTGGTCGACAATCAGCGTTTCGGCGATCGCCGGTCCTCATTGAAAGTTCGTCGTTCGATCATCGACGATCTTCATGAACATCCCTTTTTCCATACTGTGCCCAAAACTCCTGAACTCCTGAAATCTCACCACATGGCCTTAGCCCTTCGTCGGTCGACATTCGACCTTTTATTTTGGACGTTATTATATTGTACCATGCTCCACATCTTTCGAACTCCCGAAGTTATCCAAACTCCTGAAGTCCCGGACATGTCACCATCCATGTAGGCCAAGCAGGCACGAACCAAAAGTTGACACGCGACGAGGATCAAGGGGTGACATGTGTCCTCGATAGGGGTGACATGTGTCATGCTCTAACAAGCATAAGGGGTATGTGAATCGACCAAATATGGTTGACACGTGGCACCTTAGTTGTGGGTCTATGTCACCCAAGATGACGTCAGTGAGCCATGTCAACCCCCATCATATGGTGGATATTTACCCATGTGGGTCCATAGATCCATAGTCCTTGTTACTTCGTGACTCTGAGTTTCAGATCTTATTGAGTCCTCTCGACGTGAATCCCACGAAGAGCCAAGTCTCCAGACTCTTGGATCTGGCACCACATGTCCTCTTCAACCAATGGTCGAGATTTACTTCGGAGTTTGTGACTTCGGCAGTTTACAAACTTCGTAGATTCTTGGCCAGGTTCCTCCAGAGAACGAAGTATCTGAACTACGGGATCACTTTCCACATGTACCTAGCATCTATGACTAGGATTTACTCTGGATTGCAAACCTTCGAGGCAACTCACGCATCTCTATATTGCTGAATACTTGGAACTCCGGATAACCAGTGATCTATGGACATGTGTCCCTCCATATTCAATGGTCAAGATTTACTCCGTGACTCCGGCATTCGGGAGTTTTCGATGGTAGTCCACTCATATTCTTCTGAGGTGGGACTTTGTCGAAGCACTTAATGCTTCCCTTCCTAAGTCTGATTTAATGATTGAGAGGGGTCTACATTGGATCCAAAGATCGATGGCCCTTGTCGATTCGTGACTTCGGCCTTTGGCTATTTTCGAGGGTTGTGGAATCATAAGTTCTGAAGTCTGAAAGCCGAAAGAGATAGCCCCTTTTTGGACTAGCACAGAGTTTTGAGGCCTTGGTCACATGGTTCTTTTGGAAAATATTGTGGGCTAAGCGCAAATTCTTTTTGTAGAAAAGGGGTTAACAAAATGGGAATGATCCCTCAGTTATATGGGTGAATAGTCTAAAGGGAAACACCCTTCTCACACAGATATGAACTTTGACATTCCCTCTAAGGAGAATTCAAAGGATAGGCAGGACTTAGGCATTTTAGTTACTCCTATCCCAACTCTCCTGCGAACTCACATCCCATGACTCTCTAACAGTTAAACTGAGATAAATTAAAGATCATAGATATATAACAATTTACAAAAACCAAAGAGAATTTCTAATAATTGTTCAAATACTGAAAGACTTAATCATAAACACATACATCTCATCATCACATCCAATATAATACACAGAATATGAGAATACTTATCAGAACTGGAAAATGTGACGCAATTATTGAAAGGGGTGCTTGTTTTCTCCTAATCATAGGCACAACCACTCCTATTGGATTTACCACTCGCCAACCCTGAGATAGACCATGATGCTCTGAGAGAGATTCTTTCTCTTAGCTCCACAACAGTCATGGATGAAGGTTACTCTCCTCCTCCCATAGGAAATTGGAAATTGGTTTTCTCTACTCCAAGCAAGGAGGTATGCACGAGTACTTCCTTATTCACTCGTCAGCCTCATTTATCAGCTTGTACCCAAACCCTTCCTATGGCTTCTCTTAGCTAGAATAATCTTACTTATTATCTTTTCCTCTCAACTCCGGAGTCGAAGTATGCTTTCTTCTCTTCTTGAAAGAGTGTTTTCTCTACACTTCTATCTTCGTCGATCTATCTCTATCCTTGAATTACCTCCTTTCTTTTCTTCCTCAGCAAGGTTGTGTGGTTATGAATCCAAATTCGTGGTCATTCCTGGAATCCTTACAGATGGGTACCCTGCCCCATCTCCTCATTAACTCTTGAGGATGGCCTTCCAACTACCAACTTAACTAGTAATTCATTTATGGGTCAGAGGATTGTTGAGCAATTACACCCAGTAGGTATTGGTTTAGTGAGGGTCATCTCAACCATTCTCGGTTTCCCCTCACCATCTCTCTCATAGAATCCATGGTCTATCTTGGCAAACTTTCCCCCTTTCAGCAATTGTGCAACACATATCAAATTTCTATTAATAACAAAAAATTCATACATTGGCCCTTTGATACAAAGGTTGATCAAATCAAACATTCACACATATTTAGTCTACCATAGTCTCTTGGCCAGTTATAGTTATATTTAAAAATTGGGGGAAACAGGGGTATTACAATCCCCTCCCCCTTAAAGTGACATCGTCCTCGATGTTCTATATTTCGATGTGCTCTATATGTACAGAAGTAAACAAAAACGGATATGTTTGTCTCATGGAATCCTTCATTTCCCGTGTAGCCTCATCTAGGCCAAAGTGTTTCCACTACACCTTGACATGTGCAATGGTTTTGTTCCTAAGTGGGGTTTCATTCCTGTCTATTATGCATTGAGGTTATTGCAGGAATTCTCCCTTGGCTTCCACCTGAATCATAGACTAGTCAATAATATGTTTAGAAACATGTACATACTTCTTTAATAAGGAAACATGGAACACATTATGTGCCTTCACTATGGGAGGAAGTGTTAGTCGATAGGTTATTGGTCCCACTCTATCCAAAACTTCAAAGGGTCTACAATACTGAGGTGCCATATTGGCACAAGCTCCCATCCTCAAGGAGCTTCTCCTGGTTCTAACTTAGAGATAAACATGATCCCCTACTTTGAACTCTCTAGGAGTCCTTTTCATGTCTGGATAGCTCTTTTGTATATCCTAGGATATCTTCAGATTTTGTCTTATCTTAATCACTTGTTGTTCCATTTCCTTTAGCATATTTGTCTCGTTTGTAACTCTGTCTACTAGGTTGTTTCAGTTGATTGGAATGTTGCAGTTTCTTCCATAGAGGGCTTCAAAAGGGCTCATTTTCAATGACTCTTGATAGCCATTGTTGTAGGAAAATTCTACCAGTGGTAGGTAGTCCTCCCACTTCTTGGGTTGATTCATTACATGCATCCTCAACATGTCATCTAACACTTGGTTTACCCTCTATGTTTTCCCATCAGTTTGAGGGTGATAAGATGTACTAAAGAGAAATTTTGTTCCAAAACCAACAAACAAAGACTTCCAAAAGTTTGACGTAAACTTTGTATCTTTTTCGGATATAATTTCCTTAGGCATGCCATGCAATCTAAATATCTCCTTCATGAAAATGCTGGAAATATCTATTGCCTTGCAAGTTGACCTAACAGGTATGAAGTGAGCAGCCTTGCTCAGCTTATCCACAACCACCATGATGGCATCGTTCTGTTTGGTTGATCTTGGTAATCATGTGATAAAATCCATGGAGATGGTTTCCCATTTCCATTCAAGAATTGGTAGGGGCTGCAACAACCCAGCTAGATGTCAGTGATCTGCCTTGACTTGCTGACATTCTAGACACTTAGCTAAGTAATCAGCTATTTCATTTTTCAGTATGGGCCAATAGAATAGTTTCCTAGTGGCTTTGATCATTTTATGATAACCAGGATGACCAGTATATGGTCTTTTGTGTAGTTCATCCATTATGAACCTCTTCAATTCATCACAATTTGGAATATATAATCTGCCCTTGTAAGTCAGTAGGTCATCATTAAGTATCTGATAACTATCATACTTCAGCCCTGTGGCCTCTTGCTTTAGGTATGATCTCACAGTCTTGAAAAATGCATTTGTTTCTTGTGTAGTTTTGACCCTCTCTTTGATGTCTTATTCACTAGTGCTTACAGCTTCCAAGTGAACTACTTTCATACTTCTATTAAGGGCATCAACCAACCTATTCTCCTTTCCTTTGATATGTTTGATTTCAAAATCAAACTCACTGAGATCCATCCACCTAGCTTGTCTCACATTGAGTTTTGTTTGGTCAAACAAATACCTCAACCCAATATGGTCTGTCATAAGTACAAATCTTCTACCTAATAGGTAATTCCTCCACATTTTTAAAGCATGAACTATGGCAACCAATTCCATATTGCGGGTCACATAATTGACTTCATGCTCATTCAATTTTCTGGATTCATAGCAAATTACATGTCCTTATTGCATAAGGACTCCTCTGAGCCCTTCCTTGCAGGCATTTGTACACACAAGGAACTCCTTGTTTGGGTTTGCAATCTTCAGCACATACGCATTGGTTACAAGGTATTTCAGATCTTGAAATATTTCTTCACATTCTGATGTCCAAGTGAATTTAACCCCCTTTTTTCTGAAGGGAGATGATTGGGAAACCAATCTTGGGGAATACTTTTATGAATCTCCTATAGTATCCTACCAGGCCCATAAAGGATCTGATATTAGATACATCCTTTGGGGTAGGCAAATCCATGATAGCTTTAATATTGCCAGGATCAACTGCCACTCCTTCCTCATAAATAACATGGCCTAAGTAATGGACTTGTTTCTAGAAAACGTCACACTTACTAAGCTTAGCATAGAGTTGATTTTCTCTTAGTACCTGTAGTACTAGCTTGAGATGTTCTTCATGCTCTTCCCTATTCTTGGAATAGATTAGAATATCATCAATGAAAACCAACACAAACCTATCCAAGAAATTTATGAATACGTTATTCATTAAGCACATAAAAGTGGTTGGTGCATTGGTAAGCCCAAATGGCACCACCACAAATTCATAGTGAGTGTATCTTGTCCTAAAGGTTGTCTTGTGAATGCCTTCATCTTTAATTCAGACTTAATGCTATCCAGACCTCAAGTCAATCTTGGAGAAGATTGCAGCACCCCTTAATTAGTCAAACAAGTCATCGATCCTTGGCAAGGGATACTTATTCTTGATGGTCATCTTATTGAGTTGTCTATAATCTATGCACAGTCTAAGTGTGACATATTTGTTTTTCACAAACAAGGTTGGGGATCCCTAGGGAGACACACTAGGTTGAATGTAGCTTTTGTCCCACATCTCCTTCAGTTGTAGTTTGAGCTCAACTAGCTCTGGTGTACTGATTCTATAGGGTGTTCTAGACATTGGCACCGATCCTGGTACAAGTTCTATTGAAAATTCAATGTCCCTTCTTGGAGGTAGACCTGGCACCTCTTCTGGGAATACATATTTATATTCTCTTAATATCGGATGGTCTTCTAGGCTAGGTTTTTCATTCTCAACAGAGTTTAGCATTTGTATTGCATACAAGGGACATCTCTTTCTACAATACTTCTTCACTTGGAGGGCTGATATTTGTCTCATTGATACATGATTTTGAATCCCTTGTAGGTTTACCCTTCTTCCTTCTTCATTTTCACACTCCAAAGTTTTACTATAAAATTCCAACTTGGTTTTGTGGGAAGCCAACCTATCCATGCCAATCAACAAGTCATGAGATCCTAAAGGGATTATGTTTAGGTTTGCTTGCGTGGGAAACCCACTTATAACAAATTGGCATGTTGGTATGACCTATGTTACTTTTCTTTTGGTTCCAGCGGCTAGTTTCACTAGCCATGATTTAACATGTTTAACTTGTTGCAATTTACATTTCTCAAGAGTTTGAGGGGAAACATAACTCAAATTAGAAACAGGGTCAATTAAAATGGAAACATGATGGTTGGAAATTCTACCTTCCATCTCCACCACTGAAGCTTGGTAGTCAACTTGTCGATTATCCAAGACAGCATAAATTTGTCACAAGATCCTAGCCACATCATTGACTATGGAATCCTCTTGGATGTTGTAGACCCTCCCAGTGTTATGTTGCCTATGCGGACAATCCCTCAACAAATGTTCCTCTCCACAACCCCAACATTTCAAGGGTTCTCTCTTCATGTTATCAGTCTTACTTGGAGCTACTCTGAATGGTTTATTTCCACTATGGGATGGAAAATTTTGTTGATACACACTTCTGGCATGAAGGCTCGTCCTAGAGCTCTTACTAGGGCTCTTAAATCTGGAGGTTTTAAACCCCTTCTTCTTCAATCCCAAATTTTTTTTCTTCTTCCAGTCTTCATGGGGTTTTGTCTTACTCTTGAATTTCTCATAGAAATACCTTTCTTTTCGAATATTATCTTCTAAGATATTTGGCTCATCAAACTCAATTCTGTCATGGTAGGACTGAGGTAAGCCACTAACAAACCGTTGCATATTTACCTTTTCATCCTTTATGTAGGGCACATACCTCATTGGCTCAAGAAAGTTTTTGATATACTCATATATGGTGAGTTGTCCTAGCTTGAGTTCATAGAACTCCTTGGTCTTTCCATCAAAGTACTTTTATGATAGGCACTTCTTCTTGAAGTATTTCTCAAATTGTTTCCATGACAAGTCCTTCTCATGGACTCCTTTGACATTCCTAAGGTCCTCCCACCAAATGGAAGCTTTCCCATTCAGGTTGAAAATGGCTATCCGAGCCTTTAAATTTTCGGAGTAGTCATAGACTCTGAAGTACTTCTTCAATTCGAGTAGCCAAACTTCTACTTCTTCCCCCTTCTTAATCTCTCCATTGAATATGGGTGGTTTGGCTTTCTTGAATTCTTCAGTGTCACGACTCTTGGAATGTTTCTTATTCTTTCCTCGCGTCTGAGAATAAGAACTAGTTTTTCCACTAGAAGATTCCTTGGAGTTGTCGGTGTCCTCACTAGAGGAATCTTCCATTGAATGTCTCATGGCTTCATGTTGGGCCTTCTTTGAGGTGGTCCTCCTAGTGTTGCAACTTTCAGGACCATGCTTATGTATCTCAAGTGGACTTGGATTTTTCTCAGTATGATGATTGTCCACATGACTGGCAGCTAGACCATGTTGCAGTTGTATTTGTATATCTAATAGAATTTGCAGTAGGATTGCATTAATTTTTGTCTACTTTTCCTTCTCCTTGATCAGCCTCTTATTGTCAGCCTTATAACTCTGTAATCCTGCCATGAGGCTTCTTACAATTTCGACCAAATTTAGAGGGGTTTCCACCACCCTCCTTTCATCAGATTCTTCCTCTCTATTGTGAGAGCTCTACCCCAACTCTTGATGTGTCACCATCCTTTATGTTGTATTTCTCTTGTTGTTCATTGACTGCTTGAGTGTTCATAAAACATTTTTTGTTAGTTATCAATATACCAATTCATGAACAACACATATCATTGCAAGGTGAATTCATTTCTTTATTTGGAAACATTAGCAACCTACAGTGCATACTTCCAAAACATATATCAATAGTAGAAGGTGTCATTCCTCTCCTCACTGGAGGTTCAGAAAAGTTTCTTATAGAAGGGGGTAAGGTAGGGTGTTACCCCATAAGTTCTCTAATAATATTTTTATGTGACTCGTACATGAGCCCAAGAAGGCCAAGTGTTTTCACCATGCTCTGATACCAATTTGTAACACACCCGACCCCTAAATACCCTTTCTGGGGATGGGGCATCAAATTTTCATTCTTCCTAAATATCTCAAATTATAACTCTAGGATCGCCATTGGATTCTACTCACCATGAGCTTTCCAACGGTCCTTTCTGCACTGAAATTCAAGCTTTGGTATGCAATTTATGACCTCCCAAAGCTACCTGGGGTGTTATTAGTTGGATTCTTCGATGTTCAGCATTGAACATACCATTTTCCTAATCCCCAAAGTCTTGAAATCTCTCCATGTGGCCTTAGCCATTCGATGATCGGCGTTCAATGTTTTATAATGAACCTCCCTTTCTTTCAGCGTTCGACAGTTGGCAATCAGTATTTCGGCGATCAATGATCATTGTTGAACGTTCAAAATTCGGTGATTGATGATATTCATGAACATCCCTTTTTCCATACTATGCCCAAAACTCTTGAACTCCCAAAATATCTCCAAGTGGCCTTATCCCTTTGGTATTCGGCATTTGACATTTTATGTTGGGCGTTCCTATATTGTACCACGTTCCACATCTTCCGAATTCCCAAAGTTATCCAAACTCCTGGAGTCTCGAACACGTCACCAGCCATGTAGGTCAGGCGGGCACGAACTAGAAGCTGACACGTGGCGAGGTTCAAGGAGTGACACATGTCCTTGATAGGGGTGACACATGTCATGCTCTAACAGACATAAGGGGTATGTGAATTGACCAAATATGGGTGACATGTGTCACCTTAGTTTCAATTCCACGTCACCCAGGATGACGTTAGTGAGCCAAATCAAACCCCATCATACAGTGGAGATTTACACACGTGGATCCATAGATCCACGGTCCTCGTTACTTTGTGACTTCGAGCTTCAGAGCTTGTCGACTCCTCTTGACACGAATCCCCTAATGAGCCAAGTCTCTAAACTCTTGGATCAAGCACCACGTGTCCTCTTCGACCAACGATCAAGATTTACTTTGGTGTTCGTGACTTAGGCGGTTTCCACACTTCGTAGAGTCTTGGCCAGGTTCCTCCAGAGTAAGAAGTCTCCAGACTACGAGATCGCTTGCCACGTGTTCCTAGAATATACGATCAAAATTTGCTCTGGCTTGCAGAGCTTTGGGGTAACTCATGCATCCCTATATCCCCTAATACCTAGAACTCCTGATAACCATTAATCTATGGACACATGTCCCTCCATATTCGACAATCCCAATTTACTCTGTGACTCTGACATTCAGAATTTTTCGACGATAGTCCACTCCTATTCTCCTGAAGTAGTACTTCGCCGAAGCACTTAATGTTTCCCTTCCTAAGTCTGATCTAATGGCTGAGAGGGATCTACATAGGATCCCCAGATTGACGGCCCTTGTCGATTTGCGACTTCGGCCTTTGACTATTTTCAAGGGTTGTGGAATAATAAGTTTCAAAGTCCCGAAGCCAAAAGAGTTAGCCCCTTTTTGGACTAGCGCAAGGTTCCAAAGCCCTGGTCATATGGGTCTCTTGGAAAATCTTGTGGGCTAAGCACAAATTATTTTTGCAAAAAAGGGGTTAAGGACATGGGCATGAGCCCTCGGTCAAATGGGTGAATAGTCTGAAGGGAAATTCCCTTCTCACATATAGATGAACTTTGACATTCCTGCTAATGCAAATTCAAAGGATCAATAAGAATTAGGTGTTTTAGTTACTCCTATCTCAACTCTTATGTAGACTCACATCCCATGACTGTCTAATAGTTAAACTGAGATAAATCAAAGATCATATAGATATAAAATTTTATAGAAACCAAAGAGAATTTCTAATAATTGTTCAAATACTAAAAGACTTAATCATAAACACAGACATCTCATCATCACATCCAATATAATACACAGACTATGAGAATACTTATCAGAATTGGAAAATGTGAAGCAACTGTTGAAAGGGGTGCATGTTTCCTCCAAGCCATAGGCACAACCAATCCTATCGGATTTACCACTAGCCACCCTGAGCTAGACCATGATTCTATGAGAGAGATTCTTTCTCTTTTCTCCATGATAGTCAGGGACGAAGGTTACTCTCCTTCTCCCATAGGAAATTGGAAACTAGTTTTCTCTACTCCAAGAAAGGAGGTTTGCATGAGTACTTCCTCAGTCACTCATCATCCTCATTTATAATATTGTATCCAAACCCTGCCCATGACTTCTCTCAGCCAGAATGAGCTTACTGCTCATATTTTCCTCTCAACTCCAGAGTTGAAGTATGTTTTCTTCTCTTCCTAGAAGAGTGTTTTCTCTACTCTGCTATCTTCGTCGATCTATCTTTGTCCCCTAATTACCTCCTTTCTTTCCTTCCTCAACAAGGTTGTGTGGGTTTTAATCCCAATTCGTGGTCAAGCCCAAAAGCCTTATAAATGGGTACCATGCCCCATCTCCTCGTTAACTCTTGAGGATGGCCTTCCAACTACCAACCCGACTGGTAATTCATTTCTGGGTCAGAAGACTGTTGAGCAATTACACCCAGTAGATACTTGTCTGGTGAGGTTCATATAAACCATTCATGGTTTCCCCTCACCATCTCTCTCATAGAATCCATGTTCTATCTTGGCAAACTTTCCCCCTTTCAACAGTTGTGCAACACATATCAAATTTCTATTAATAACAAAAAATTCCTACATTGACCCTTTTATACAAAAGTTGATCAAATCAAACATTCACACATATTTAGTCCACCATAGTCTCTTGGCCAATTATAGTTATATTTACACAATGGGGGAAACAGGGGTATTACAAATTACATCGGCCCCTAGGTACATCAAATTTATTTACACCTTCTAATATCAATCTCTCAGTGCTCGACAGTCTCATAGGTTTAATATTATTATGTTCTATCAACCCTTGGGTGTATTACATTTAATCACACCTTATTATCTCAATCTATTGGTGCCCGATAGCCTAGTGAATTAAATATTAATAGTATTATATTATGTATATTATATTTAATCGTCCCCAGGGGACCTCAGGTGGCACATGCATCCTACCATTACCAATCTCCTGATAGATCCATTTGGAGTTTAATAAAAAATATTTTTTATTTTGTTCATTTCATTAATTGACCCCCAAGGATCTCATGTAGAAAATGTACCTTACAATCTCAATCTCTCGGTGTCTGAAAGCTCTTAATGGAGTTTAATGATGGTATTTTATATTATATTTATTTCATTAACCAGCCCCGAGGGATCTCACGTAACAAATGTACCTTACAATCTCAATCTCCTAGTGCTCGATGACTCAGGTAGAGTTTAATATTATTAAATGTTGAGAGAAAGGGAAAAGCTAAATCCTGGCATTTGAAATTAAATAAAACAAAAATACATTAATAGTGATATCCCCCAAGGATTACATAGTTGACCTTTGTGCAGTGCAAATTATTAAGATTGGTAACTTAACAAAATTATTTCTTTTCCTAGAGGAAGGAAAAAATTTCAATCTTCTCTGCTCACGTGCCAAAGATATAATTTCATGGTTTCTAATGTAATACTTTATCCTCCTAATTTTCCACTTATTAAGACAATAAATGGTAAATTTGGAAAATTACCAGGAGTTACCATCCTTCCTACACCAAGTAAATTTCGCTCAGGAAACCATATTAAAATATATAAACACATATATTTATTTATTTGAGTTTCTTTCTATAAGATAAAATCTCTTGGAAATAAAATTTCCCATAGTAAAATTTTGTTTTTACTAGGACTTACCTCCTATCTAAAATCATGAAAATATTTACTACTACTTAGGAAAAAACCACCATTTCAGGTCCTTACCTTTGGACATGGTTTTACTGAGTTGTAAGAATTTTATTCATACCATGTCTTAATAAGGCATAAATTAAATACAAAACACATAATTCCTAATTTCATTTTATTCCACACATTCCTCATGTTAAATACTTTATCCTCTCAACTAGATATCATAAGATTATGATACCAAAGTTATGGTCATTCTTTCATTCCAGGGCTTCCCCTTGCCAAACTTATGATGTTGGTTGGAAGTTAATGGATTTTACCCATGCTTCCACAGATTATTTAGCATTCAACTAATCCTTCCAAGAAGGTCCTAAGTCTTGATCATTAACCAGGAACATGTCACCTATCAAAACTGATCTATAACTTTAGTTTAATAGGGAGCAACATTCATTTAATAGAGATTATGCATTCCTAACTTCAGATGTTCTTTGAATACTTTGACATGTTTTCCTTCACTAATAACCCATGATATATATTCATACAAATGGGATGCAAATGCCCTTCCAACACTATGTTCTTACTTAGAGTTACAAATAATCATTTACAACAGTTTATAAAAATATAAACAATCAGAGGGAAAACAACAAAATATATTTTACACAACTCTCTTCTGATTTTACGATAAGTTAGGCACATGGAGCAAGAAATTTTACTACTTGAACAGATTATCAAATTCTTCATATAATCAAAACATATATTTCATACCATCACGAAACTTATAATATCATAAATTAAAAATTGAAATACTTATCTAAGAATTTAAGATAGATTGGAAATTGTTGATGGGTGAGCCTCTTTCCACCCAACCATAGTCACAACTATCTTATGTTTTTCCTTTCAGTTGGATACCCCCTAGCTATAAGATGATTCCATGAGAGAAATATCTCACTCAATAACATAAATATACAAATGAAGGCTACTCTCCTTCATCAACATAAATTAGCAAGATTTATCTCCAATTCCACTAGGAAAGGGAGGTTTCCCTTGACTTAGGGAGTCACAACCGTTAGCTTGAATAACTACGTACCAAAAATTTGTAGCCATGTTTATCAACTTGATTTAGAGATTCTTACTTTATATTTATCACTCAGAAACTAGAGAAATTGACTTTCCTCTCTGTTGCTATGAACCAAAGGTGTTTTTTCTGAATATTCTCTTCTTAATTTTGTAGGTCTCTTACCACCTTCTGACCTCTCTCATTTTGTGGGTCCATTTTTCCACAAATTCAAGGCCAGTTCAGAAGTCTCTAGATGGGTACTTTTATGCCCATGCCTTTTAAGGAAGGAAGTTATGGTACAACTCCCCCATTCTTTCCCCATAATAGTGGGAAGTTAGTAGTTCAACTACCAACTTCCTTCATTAATTGAAATTCTAGGAAAATGGGCAATCTAGGTTTTCTTGAATATTAAATTGGAAAGTAAATTTCCTCACCATTTTCCTCTCATGGAATCATTTTTTGTGTAAATGATCGACCCATCAACAAAATTATTTTATTATCATTAAAATGGATTTTATCATTTTAATTGTTCATCATGGTCCAAAACGTTAATCATACTAGCCATGACTCATGGCGACATTTAGACATTTATTTACATACTAGGCAAAACTAGGTGTTACATTCCCCTCCCCCTTAAAGGAACATCGTCATCAGTTTTCTACTTGCCGATGTAAATACTATGTACAATAGTGAACAAAAATGGGTATTCCTTTCTCATGGCTTCCTCTAATTCCCAAGTGGCCTCATCTACTCCAAAATGTTTCCAACACACTTTGTCCTACACAATGGATCGGTTCGAAAGGAGGGTCTATTTCCTATCTATTATGCATTGAAGCTTGGGTTGGATTCTCCCTTGGGTTCCACCTAAATCATAGACCAATAAATTACATGATTAACATCATGAACATATTTCTTAAGCAAAGATACATGGAAAACATTGTGTGGTTTCACTATGGGAGGTAAGGCTAGTCTATAGGCTATCTGTCCCACTCTCTTGAGAATTTCAAATGGCCCACAACAACCTAGTGCCAACTTGGCACAATTTCCCATTCCTAGGGATCTTGTCTTAGGTTTTTTTTGGAGATACACATGTTCTCCCACTTTGAACTCCCTTTGATTTATGTTCTTGTCTGCATAATGTTTCTTCTTGTCTTGAGCCACTTTCAAATTTTGTTTTATCTTTGTTGTTTCTATTTCCATTTCCTTTAACATGTTTGGTCCAAGAGTGATCCAGTCTCCTGGATTATCCCAATTGATTGGTATTTTACACTTTCTACCATATAATTCCTCAAAAGAGCTCATATTTAATGACTCTTGATAGCCATTGTTGTAGGAAAATTCTACTAAGGGTAAGTAGTCTTCCAACTTCCTGGGCTAATGCATTGCATACATCCTCAGCATGTCCTCTAACACTCGGTTCACCCTCTTTGATTTTCCATCAGTTGGGAGATGGTAAGTTGTACTAAATTCTAATTGAGTCTCAAAGCTTGTTAACAATGCTTTCCAAAAATTTGAAGTGAATTTGACATCCCAATCTGATATGATCGTCTTTGGAATGCCATGCAACCTGAAAATATCCTTCATAAAAATATCAACAATGTCAATTTCTTTATGGGTATATTTCACTAGAATAAACTGAGCTTCCTTACTCAATTTATCCACAACCACCATGATTGAATCATTTTGTTTTGTTTTCCTTGGTATTACAATGATAAAGTACATTGATATGACTTCCCATTTCCATTCAGGAATTGGCAAAGGCTGCAAAAACCCTACTGGGTGCTTGTAATCCACTTTGACCTGCTTACATTCCAAGGATTTGGCAATGTACTCATCTATTTTATTTTTCATTCCTAGCCAATAATACAACTTTCTTGTGGCTATTATCATTTTTTGGTATCCAAGATGACTAGAATATGGGCTTATATGAAGCTCGTCCATTATGATCCTCTTCAAGTCAGCTAAACATGGGACATACAATCTTCCCTTGTAGGTCAAAAAATTGTTCTCTAACAGTTGGTATCCATTGTACTTTGTCCCATTTGGCTCCTATTCCATGTATACTTTTACACTCCTTAAGTGTTCATCTTCTTCATGTGATTTTCTAATTTTTTCCTTGATATCTGATTCACGTGTTCTTATGGTATCCATTTGAATGATTTGAATACTTTTGCTAAGTGCATCTATTGTTGGTTCTCCTTACCTTTAATGTGTCATATTTCAAAATCAAATTCATTGATAAGGTTCATCCATCTAGATTGTATAGCATTCAATTTGGGCTGGTCAAATAAATATCTCAGCCCACTATGGTCAGTCTTGAGTACAAAATTTCTTCCCAACAGATAATGTCTCCACATATTTAGAGCATGCACTATGTTAGCAAGATCTAAGTCATGAGTCACATAATGAGTCTCATTTTTATTCAATTTTCATGACTCATAACCAACTACATGGTCATCTTTTATCAGAACCCCTTTGAGTCTCTCCTTGCAAGCATATGTACATATTAAGAAATATTTATTTGGATCAACAATCTTCGGGATAGGTGCATTGGTTAGAAGAGACTTTAACTACTAAAAACTAGCTTCACAATCTATTGTCCAAACAAATTTCACTCCATTTGAGAACCCTTGTATGAATCTTCTATAATACCCAACTAGGCCCATGAATGACCTCACTTCTATCACATATTTTGGTGCAGGCCAATTCATGATGGCTTTAATATTTTTAGGGTCCATTGCTACTCCTTCCTCAGAAATAGCATGGCCCAAGTAATGGTCTTGTTTATGAAAGAAATCGCATTTACTAAATTTGGCATAGAATTTTTTTTCCCTTAACACTTGCAACACTAATATGATATGTTCCTCATGCTCTTTCTTATTCTTGGATTAAATCAAGATGTCATCAATGAACTCTAATACAATGTTTTCCAAATATTTTCTAAGGATATTATTCAATAGGCGGATAAAGGTGGTTGGTGCATTTGTAAGTCCAAATGGTACCACCAAGAACTCATAGTGCCCATACCTTGTTCTAAAGGTAGTCTTGTATATTTCCTCATCTTTAATTCTTAATTGATAGTACCTAGACATGATGTCTATTTTTTAGAATATTGTAGCTCCTCTCAGTTGATTAAAGAGATCATCGATCCTTGGTAGCAGGTACTTATTATTGATAGTCGTTTTATTCAGTTGTCTATATTCAATACACAATATAAGTGTGCCATCCTTCTTTTTAACAAATAAGGTGGGTTCTCCCTCGAGAGACACACTAGGCCTTATGTATCCTTTCTCTAACATTTCTTTCAAATGTAGTTTAAGTTCCACCAAATTAGGTGTGTCGATTATATAAGGTGCTCTAGACATTGGTACTTCTTCTGGCATGAGTTCAATGGAGAAATCAATGTCCCTCTTGGGAGGTCAACCCGATATCTCTTCTGGAAAAACATATTTGTACTCCCTTAGCACTGGTTGATCTTCAATGCTAGGATTATTCTCTTCAAATTATTCTAACACGTGTATGGAATATAAGGGACATCCTTTTCTGCAATACTTATTTACTTGTAGTATTGAAATCTATCTCATAGATATAGGTTTCTACACTCCTTGTAAGGTTATTTTCTTTCATTCCTCATCTTCGCACTCTAAGTTTTTATTATAATAGTCTAGTTTGGATTTATGAGCAGCGAACAAATACATGCCAATCAGAAAATCATATGATCCCAATGGAAGTATACTTAGGATTGCTTGTCTGGGAAACCCATTCATATCAAATTGGCATGCTTTAATAACTTCAATTACCTTCCTTTTGGGTTCCTGTGGCTAGTTGTACCAACAATGACTTCTTATGTCTTTCCTTATGTTAAACACATGCTTCAACAATTTGTGGTTAAATGTAACTCAAATTAGATCCGGGGTTAATTAAAATTGAAATAGAGAAGTTGGCAAGTTTACCTTGTATTTCTACCATTGAAGCTTGGTGATCTGCTTGTCGATTCTCAATTGTTGCATAGATTTATGGGGAACTCATAGCCACATCATTGACTATAGTGGCCTCTTGGATATTATAGACCCTCCTATTATGATTTTTTCTATGAGGGTAGTCCCTCAATGATTCTCTTCTCCACACTCCCAACACCTTAGTGGCCCTTTCTTTGGGTCTTCACTCTTTTCTACTAGTGGTCCAAAAGTCGTATTCTCACATTTGGGTGGGAAAATTTTGGTGTTGTGAACTTCTAGTTGGAAAAATTGACCTAGTATTCTTTCTATAATTCTTAAATCTTGAGGATTTGAATCCTTACTTCTTGAGTCCCATCTTATCATTTTTCTCCCACACCTTATTGTGATTTGTCTCATGCTTGGACTGATCACAAAAACACTTTTCCTTTCTTATGGTGTCTTCAAGTGTTTTGGGTTTATCAAATTCAATCCAACCTTGGAAATATTGTGGCAACCCACTGAGAAAACGCTACATCTTCACTTTATCATCCTTTATGTAACGTACATACCTCAACAACTCAAGAAATATGTTCACATAATTTTCCATAGTGACCTAGACCAATTTGAGTTCATGGAAGTCATTTATATTTTCATCATAGTACTTATCAGATAGGTACTTTTTACTAAAGAATTCCTCAAATTGCTTCCAAGATATCTGTATCTCACGGATACATGTCACATTTTTAAGATCCAACACCAGATGGAGGCCTTTCTATTCAGGTTAAATATGGTTACTCTAGCCTTCATGTTCTTAGAGTGGTCATGTACCATGAATTATTTTTTTAGGCCCAATAACCATGCCTCTGCTTCTTCCCTTTTTTTGATATATCCATCAAAAATAGGTGACTTGGATTTCTTGAATTCCTAGGGTATGGAAGTCTTTGGATGCTTCTTCCTCTTCCTCTTTCTTTGGGACTCTAAAATGACCTCAGCACTGTACAATTCCTCAAAGCTCTCTTCCTTCTCTCTAGGGGATTTCATGGATGAATCCTTGCTAGCTACATGTCTCTTGGCACCATGATGTTCCTTATTTAAGGTACTTTTCTCTGTATTTTTTTTTGTTGGACCATGATTTTGAATTTATGGTGGGATTTGTGTCTTCTTGGACTGAGGCCTCTCAATCTCACTAGTTGATGGTCCATGTTGCAACTATCTTTGGATATTGGATAGGATTTGTCATATTATTGAATTTAATTCAATTTTTTTTTTCTTTCTCTCTGATGAAATTTTCATTATCAACCTTAAAGCTTCAAAGCTCTACCATTAGGATCCTTACAATTTTTGTTAAGGTTTGAAGAGTTTCCACCATCCTCCTCTCCCCTGAATCTTCTTCTATGTTATGGGAAGTCTGTTCCATCCCAGGATAGGTTACCATTTCTCTTACTATTGTGACTTCTTATGTGTTGAAACAAACACCACTGTCAGTTGATCATTCAAATAGAATTTTATATATCTCAAACATTTTCTTGGGAAAGGTATTCATTGGCATACATAGCATGTAAATGAAATTCCATTCCCCTGCAAGCTTCACTCAACAATATTTATTAGAGTACATCCAACACTGTAATTTTCTGCAGAACCTTAATAAAGTAGAAGAAAGCATCAATTCTATCATGCAAAATTCAAGCATCCAAGAAGGGTAAAAATCAGTCTTATTCCTTTTAATAATTTATATAAACTCTTTTAAATTAAACTAGCTCTTTTATGTTTTATTGTTACCATTGAACTTCTTGAGCCCATACAGCGTGAGTGTTGTAACCATGCTCTGATATCATTCGGTAACCTAGACCCATCCTTTAGGTTCTCTTAAAGGGGTGGGGTATCAAAAATTTTGTTTTCCTTATCCATCTCAAAACCTCTTTTTGAGGGCACCATAATCTTCTTCTCCTCAAGAGAAAAATGTTCCTCAATCTGGACTCTGGATCAAAAGTTATGACCCTTTAAAGATTTCACTGAGAATAACAAGCCCGTACACTGCCACATGGAAGGTGACATGGAATCACATGAGGTGATGATGTGTCATTATACATGGCGAATATGCAACATGGTAAACTCATATTCCATTGGACCGGGTGTAGCACCTTACACCCCTAAAGTCTTTTTAGGTTAAATAAATCTTTACATTATAATCCACTCCTTAGGATTTTATCTATTTAATCCACATTATTGTTAATTAATTCTCATTAATTTAACACCCCACTTAATGACATTTTTGCTTAATCTATTTCATTGGTCTGGCAATTACCGAGAGTTTACCTTACCCCGAGTGTATTTCCTATCGCTCATGCCTTCTTACCATTTTCTCGAGATTCGATGTTATCGTGGAAAACTAATAATAATATTTATATTATATTTCATCAAGATTTAATTAAGTTATAATATGATGCACCTGCCTTCGGGTATATCAAACATGACTTTTTACCATTTCCAAGCTCCATCTATGATATCTCGATGGATTCATTAAAAATAATATTTTATATATCATAAAGCATTGGGGTTCATTATAGATTTATATTATAATTGCATCGACCCCCGAACATGTCTCTTACCACACGCACCTTTCCCTCTTCATCTCTCAGTTCATGATAGCCCGATGAGGTTTAATGATATTATATTACATCTCCCCCCAGGTACATCACATTTATGCACCCCTTCTAATATCAATATCTCGGTGCCCGATAGCCCGATGGGTTTAATATTATTATATTCTATCAGCTCCTGGGTGTATTAAATTTAAGCACACCTTCTTATATCAATCTCTTGGTGTTGGTGAGATTAATATTAATATTGTTTTATTATGTTTATTATATTTAATCAGCCTCCAGGGATCTCACGTAACACATGCATCCTACCAATCTCAATCTCTTGTTTCTCGATAGCTCCCTTTGGAGTTTAATAAAAATTATTTAATTTTTTTTTATTTCATTAATCGGCCCTCATTGATCTCATGTAGCAAATGTACCTTACAATCTCAATCTCTCAGTGACCGATAGCTATGAATGGAGTTTAATAATAGTATTTTATATTATGTTTATTTCATGAATCGGCCACCAGAGATCTCACATAGAAAATGTACCTTACAATCTCAATCTCCTAGTGCCCGACAACTCAGGTGGATTTTAATATTATTAAATGTTGAGAGTAAGGGAAAATCTAAATCCCAATTTTTGAAATTAAATAAAACAAGCATAAATTAACAGTGATATCCCCCTCTGGTAACTTAACAAAATTATTTCTTTGCCCAGAGGAAGGAAAATATTTCTAGCTTCTCTTCTCACATGCCTAGGAAAAAATTTCATGGTTTTTAATGTAATACTTCCTCCTCCTAATATTCCACTTATTAACACAATACATGGTAAATTTGGAAAATTATGAAGAGTTACTATCCTTCGTACACCAAGTAAATTTCGCTCAAGAAACCATATTAAAATATATAAACACATATATTTATTTATTTGAGTTTCTTTCTATAAGATAAAATCTCTTAGAAATAAAATTTCCCACAATAAAATTTCATTTTTACCAAGACTTACTGCCCACCTAAAATCATGCAAATATTTACTACTATTTAGGAAAAATCCATCGTTTTGGGTCTTTACCTTTGGACATGGTTTTACGTAATAATTTTATTCATATCGTGTCTTAATAAGGAATAAATTAAATACAAAACACATAATTCCTAATTTGATTGTATTCCACACAATCCTCATGTTAAATACTTTATCCTCTCAACTAGATATCCTAGGCTTATGAGACTAATGTTATGGTCATTCTTTCGTTCCAGGGCTTACCCCTTGCCAAAACTATTGTGTTGGCTGGAATTTAAGGGCTTTTACCCATGCTTCCACATATTATTTAGCATTCAACTAAGCCTTCCAACAAGGTCTTAAAGATTGATCATTAACCAAGAACAATTCACCTCCCAAAAATGATCTATATAAACTTCGTTATAATAGGGAACAACATTCATTTAATAGAGATTATACAGTCCTAACCTCAAATTTTATGTGAAGACTTTGACAAATTAGTCTTCACTACTAACCTGTGAGTTATGTTCATACAAATGGGCTACAAATTCCCATCCTATTAATACCCCAAGGCTAAACCCCAATTTTAATGTAAATTTAATTGTACATATAGGATGGTGAAACATGGCGCACGAGTTTTGGGTATAGTTAAGTGTCTACGAACCAAGGAAAGAGTGTGCACCCATTTCATAACCTTGTGTGCATCTGAGTAAATGCATGAGGATTTTCATGTGCACGAACCAAGGAAAGAGTTCATGTCCATTTCATAGTTTTGCGTGCACCTAAATAAGTGCATGGGTACGCTTCAAAGTGCACACCAGACCGTGCATGTAGCCAGGATATTTTGGGGCCAAAGAGCCTTTGTATATATGTATATGGAGGCCACAACTTCTGTGCAGTTATTAGGCTTGAGAGCCTGGATTGCGGAAAAGGCCAATGTGCTTATTTTTGTAAAATGTAATTGCAATAAGATATTAATAAAACATATGACTGCGTGCAAACCAATCAAACGAAAAGAGGCGGGGGCTTAAAACTCCACTAGAATGGCAAAGGGGTGTGAAGCTTAAAGGGAATATTTTGATAACATTTCCAAAAGTATAATTATGGGATATGTATTTATCTTAAGTTCCTAAGGAATGGAAATGGTTCATGAAGTGGAGCTAAGTTATCTCTTAAGGTGACAAGTGTCCAATTATAATCATGCAAATATGTTGTTGGGCCTTAGTGTATTTTGGGGGATTCGCTCATTCCTTCATCATGAAGACCAACTTTCCTCTGGAAGGCATATGTATCTGGATGTAACTTGTTTCCATCACATAACCCTGTACTTAAGAAGGTCTGCATGTTTTTCGAAGAATTAGGTTGTCAGGCCTGTGTTTGTCGAATAAGTAGGTTTTCAAGCCCGTGAGAATTCTTTCTAGGCGATAGAAATTATGGGAATTGCTTTCCCAAGGTGCTCAGTTGCAGCTATAGGGCCCTAAGACTTCCTGTTTGACCTATTGTTGAAGCTCTGGAAGGGAAGTGGGGAAACCCAAGGACTATTAAGAAGAGAAGGGGCACACTTTATGGGGTGGGATGGGCATGAGGGGAATGAGGGACTATAGTTTGTTTTTTGGGGTTGGCACCTTTGTCTGAGTGTTTTCACTGTGGATAGACCTTATCTTGGCTTAGGAATCCTTTTCCCAGGTGGATTTTTATCCCCAACTCGAGGGTGAACTATTGTTGAGAGTTTCTGAGTGGTAAATTCTATGGTTGGGAGGAACATATGATATCTGTGTGTAGTTGGTGGATTACAACAAAAGATAAGTATCTTATTATGTGTATTATTATCTGAGTAATGTGCATATACATGTTAAATATATTATGCATTACAATTGTATATATATTTGTGCATGGATTATATATGTTGTAGAACTACATGTTTATTGCATATGTAGGGAATGGGTCATGATGGTTTATATGTGTTTATATAACATTTAACATGTGAATTATTATGGTATTTTTGTCTATGGAATTGGTACATAATTATGTTTGGTTGTGCATATATTGTTATTCCTGCATAATTGTTGTAGATGTAGAGCATGGTAGTTATTAAGTGTTTCCTATTAGATAATTATGTGGTAACAGTCATGGGATTCTGAGGCAAGGCCTGAATCATTGCACGCACAAATGGGACAGGCCCCACGCACGACATAGGAATGGTTGTGCACATAGTTATATTGTGAGTTCATTTCGTTGTTATAGTCACTTGTTAAGTAACTTCAGTAGATATAGTATGGGTTCTAGCACAAAGCTAGAAATTTTGTGTGTGTTGAGGGACAATTGACACGACCAACAAAAGAACAATTGAGCATGCATAATTGCTAATACATAGTTGTTTTGCGCAGTACGAGACCAGGTTGCATGCACTAGGAAACCATAAGTGTTTGTAGCACAAGGCCAATTGTGTGCTCTACTAGTTTCAATGAGTTGCTTCTACAGGAGAAATAATTGATATCAAAGATTTCTTTAGTGAGTCACAATAATGGATACTTATCAATGTGGTAACAGGACTCAGCTAGGATGTTGGATATGTTACAAAGTAGTATCAGAGCTCAATTTTTTATGTGACATGGCCTTTGAGAATAGTTGGGGACATTACAAAGTGGTATCATAGCTCAATTTTGATGTGACATGGCTTTTGAGTAGACCTGGGGACATTACAAAGTGGTATCAGGGGAAGTTACAAAGCCAACACTTTGTTCTTACTCAAAGTTACAAATAATCACTTACAGTGGTCTATAAAAACAAAAATACCTAGAGGGAAAACAACAAAATATATTTTACACGACTCTCTTCTGATTTTACGATTAGTCAGGCACATGGAGCAACAAAATTTACTACTTGAACATATTATCAAATTCCTCATATAAATGAAATATAGACTTCATAGCATTAGGAAACTTATCATGGAATAAATAAAAAAACTGAAATATTTATTTGAGAATTTAATATATATTGGCAATTGTTGATGCATGGGCCTCTTTCCACCCAACCATAGGCACAACTATCTTTTGTCTATCCTTTCAGTTGGCCACACCCTAGCCATAAGATGATTCCATGAGGGAAACTCACACTCAATAATAGAAGTATACAAATGAAGGCTACTCTCCTTCATCAATAGAAATTAGCAATATTCATCTCCAATTCCTCCAAGCAAGGGGGTCTGCTCTTAACTCAGGGAGTCACAACAATTAGCTTGCACAACTACATACCAAAAATTCGCAGCCCCATTTATCATCTTGATTTAGAGATTCTTACTTGTTATTTCTCACTCAGAAACCAGAGAACTTGACTTTCCTCTCTGTTGCTATCAACTAGAGGCATTTTTCTAATCATTCTCTTTTTAATTTTGTGGGTCTCTTACCAGCTTCTGACCTCTCTCATTTCATGGGTCCATTTTTCCCCAAATTTGAGGTCAGTTCAAAAGTATCTAGATGGGTACTTTTCTACCCATGCTTTTGAAGCAAGGCAATTCTGGTACATCCCCCCGATTCTTTCCCCATAATTTTGGGAAGTTGGTAGTTCAACTACCAACTTCCTTCATTAACTAAAATTCTAGGAAAATGGACAATCTGGGTTTTCCTAAATATTAAATTGGCAAGGAAATTTCCTCACCATTTCCCTCTCATGGCATAATTTTTTGTGTAAATGCTCCACCCATCAACAATTTATTTTCATTATCATTAAAATGCATTTTATCATTTTATTGTATATCATGGTCCAAAACATTAAGCATATTAGCTATGACTCGTGGTGAAATTAAGACATGTTTATATACGTGTTACATTTGGGTATCCATTTCTACATTGAAAAAAAATGGATCCTTATACGTTTTCCATAATGAGATTGAAATACAACCTTATTGAGAAGGATGGGACTCACTAATTTTGCAATAGTCACCTAACAGATTGTATGGATAGGGGGTGAGAGCCAAGACATATTAGTTGAGATGGTTAGTGTTTTGTGATATTGCAATGGTTTTTTGATCTAATATACACCATGGTAGTAATGTGGTTACTTATGTATGCCTCTTGTGAGTGAATTCCAATTATTTTATCACCTAAGACTAGGTGTTCAAGAATGGGTTGTGTCTCTCTAAGTGATCTTGAACATATTTAGCCTTCAATTGGTGTAGTGAAGCAAGGACATGATGAGAATAGTTGGGCATTTTAAGTAATACAATCCAATAGAGAAACATAAATTTTAATGTAGTTATGGCTCCTATAGTTTCTAAATCTTTTGAGATAGGTTTCATTTTACTTCCTATTACAAGTTTCCTTACAGAGATTGGCACCTTATGTTTTTTCTTACTCTAAGTCAAATTTATGAGCAAAAAAAAAAAATTATATATGAGAAAGTAGGGGACCCATGACTCTCTTGTCACTAGGTTGGGATATTATGGTGGTATTTGGAAAATTGGGTTTAATACTATGGACCTTTAACTTGCTTGGAAATATTTGGCTGAATTGGTGGCATGTAAAAAGTATTTGAATGTAAGTGTGAGGATTGATTGGTTAAGTTAAAGTAAATGTGAACAAAAGAAACAAATGGAGTTACTGACAACTAAAATTGTGGACAAACATGGACATTGAGTTTGTCGATGGAAAGTTATCAATGAGAGACAAGAGAGGTTATCTACAAAGGACATTTACTGATGGAAANAAAAAAAAAAAAAAACTCCCAAGAAAATAAATAACAATTTATGTTCCATTATGGAATGAAAATCACATTCTTCAGGTGCTCAAAGCATGAAACAAATAAAATAAAGTATAGGTGCATATTGCACTTACAAGAATGCAAGTGCATACTACGCTTACAAGGTTAAAATTACATAAGTAATGTATATTTCATTTCTTTCCCTTTATAAATTAATCCTTGATCTTGTCATTTTTCCATTTCGTATATGACCGCGGGCTTGACTACTTCGGGGGTTGGGGAGATGTCAAGCATCGGCCCTCTCCCCTTTTTCCATGGAATGCAATGCATTCCATATTTTTAACTTATTTCCCCCCCTTTGAAGAATAATCCAAAATAAGTGATAGTGAATTAGGTGATAGGATATCATAGTATAAATTTCATGATGTATTTTTGTTCCACCGAGAGGAGAGTTAGGTACCACATCCTCCCTCAAGGAGGAAATTCCCATATCTATGTATTCTATTTTATCCCCCAAAAAAGGAGTGGACTCCCCAATTGACACTTCTAGGTATTTACCTCCTTTTGATCAAGGTTTGTATTTGAACTTGATTTCTCCATAAAATTCCATCGTTTTAGTTTTTATTTGGTTCCATTTTTCCTAGGAGGATGAACTTGAGAATGAGGACAAGTTTCTTTTCAATGTTCTATAACATTACATGTCCTGCACTTGAATATTGTGTTCTCGTAATCCAAGACTTGTGTGTATTTAAAAATATTCCATGTGAAAATCATTTTTTCTAGACGACCCTTACTAAGGTCTATATCAACATAGATGCAATATTATGTTCATAAACACGACAAAACTCCCACAACTCTGTCAAGATATGATTTTATGTCAATGCCCAAAACATTCTCAATGTCCTTAAAAACTGAGAAATACTATAGATGTAATGGAAAATTGGGAAGACGAACCCAAATTAACATTCTAATAATTAACATAGTATTAGGATGAAATTTAAGGAACCAAAGAGTTATAAAAAGTCATGCACTTCCCCAAAACTAGGGACTCTCTTCAAACACTTATTGATAATCAACATAAGCATAGAACTTGACAATGAAAAAGACCTTGTGGCATAGAGACATCTCACATTTCTTTTTTCAAGTCAAGTGAATACAATGAAACAACGTTGATGTAGGAGGCCAATACCCATTAAATCTACAAATAATCAAATATTTTTCATATGGTGAATGTAGATGAGTTACCTCTCATGAAGTTACCAAAAAAGAAAATTGAGTTCATTGATGGAAAGTTATCAACAAAGGGAGTGCATAGCTATAAAATCTCAGTTTTAATCCCCTTGAATTATAATGTAATTGTGCATATGTTAAATAGGCTGGTGAGACAGTATGTTTTGTGTCAGAGAGCCTAGCATTGTAATATATACATACATTGATTAAATAAAAATACATCATTGGTTGTGATATTTGTTTTATTTTGTAGATTTGAGCAAGTATTCTCACATGGCCTAGGTGTTGGGCATGTGGAAATCATCATGGGCACCACACTACACTTTAGATTATTGGTGAAAACCCCCTTGGATTTTTGTTAGATCTTCATTGGTTTGGTGATAGGATTTGTGGGCTTGTGTAGGGGCTTCACACCCATAGAGAAAGTCTAATTTGATGTTGACTTGTGGAAGGTATTTCTTGATGACCACTAAGGATTGTATATAAAGGAGAGAGGTAAATGTGATATTTCATATTGCGTGAGTGTGGAGACATGATGGAGCTAGCATAAGTGAGTCTGCACTTGTGCTAGGAGGCTTGGTGAATTTTGCAAAAGGGAAATTCCATAATGGTGGAAAATCTGGTCTGGCAGAGAGGAAGTCATAAAGAGTGAATTGTATGGTGGTGTCCGTATAGTTTTTTGTATACATATGTTAGTTGTAGCTGGTCACAATCACGTATGTACGCAAGTTGTAAGTAGGCATAGTCATCTATACATGGGTTGTAGTGAGGCACAGTCGTCTATGTATGTGGGTTGTAGTAAGGTGAATCGTGTACATTCGTACAGGTTTTCTATGCAGGATCAGGTCCATACAAGCTAACGTCAATAGGCCATACAAGTGGTCTACAACAAATTTGTGGGTAGAGGAAATTTCGAAGGCTTTGCTGAGGTTTGGTTTTTTGATATTTTCTGGTTATTGGAGGACAAGGTTGTCCTCATATTTTGGTGAAATTGTATTAGCTGGGAGGGATAGTTTTTCCCTTAGGATTTATGAATTTGACAAGGTTACAAAACATAATTTTTTTTCTCTTGTATATTGATGATTCATCTCTGATATTGTTGTTTCCGCTGCATATATTTTTAGTCAATTATTTTCAGTGTAAAATTGTTCAGTGATAATATCTAGGGTTTATTATTACTTCACTAGGAAGTAATTTTTAGATCTAAAATTTAGTCACATAGAGTTGCATGTGAAAATTGGCATGGTATTAGAGATTAGGATATATTGCGAAGGGGGTCATCTTTGAGATACATAGCTACTACAGTTGGTCGCAGATTTCTTATTTATGTTCGAACAGGTCATAAGTGACAACTCTGTAAGGGAGGTGTAGCAATGTTGATGAGTTAGCTCTAAGAGGGAGCTACATTTTTGGTTGCAAGTGGAAACAAGTTAAATGGTCTATGTTTTGAGACATGGAGTAGATCATTCATACGAGGATTTGTGGACTATTGCAGCTTAGTGGTGTGGAAGGTTGGGAGTTTTTGTGGATTAGAAGAGAGCTCAGTTCACAACAGTATGTTGTGTGATGGGTTACCAACTCCAGGGATGGACTTCCAGTGACTTGTCATAGTGATTTGTGATGGGTGCAGCTTAGCTGCTTTGGCATGGATGAGATAGCTTCGTGTGTATGGAAGGTTGACGATATAGAGTCTTCACTGGGCCATAGGATTACACACTTGACAGTGAATCGAGGTGCGAAAATATATGAGGTATTTCACCCAAGAGGATGAGGACACTTGTAAAGATGAGTTGCAGAGGTCTAGAGTGGACCAGACTGAGTGTCCAACCATAGCTTGGGATTATTTCAGATGAGGACACAGGATCAATTGTAGCATGTGTAGACATGTATTTTTTTTTGGTGACTTGGATGATGGGCTTGGGAAAAAGTTCATTGGATTGTCGTGACTTGGGTAAGAAAGATGATTTCCTTGGAGGATTGCATGGTTCTTATACAGTGGGAACCACTGGCACATGACAGGGGCATAGTATTTTTTTGATAGCTTCACAGTGTTTGACTCGGGTATGTACGAGGAGCTTGGTATGAGGACCAGACATGTAGTATAGGGATATGGAGCAATGGTATTCTGAATGGATTTAGGGGATGTGTTGCAAATGGTAAATGTGTTATGGGTTCCAAGTGTATGTTCTCAACCTCAACGATTGAGGAGTGGGACTATGAAGTGTTTTTCTAGGATGGACAAGTGTTATTGGACGCCCATAGGATCTAGCCTAGGAACATCAGTGGTCTTGGAGTTAAAGAGGGGAACCTGTATAAGCTAAGGGGCCAACTTATACGTGTTGTGACTAGCAGGAGTAGAGAGACAAATGAGGAGGAGAAGGTATATCCACCAGTAGTGAGTTAGGTGGACCCACCAATAGCACATGTAAAGAGAGAGAAGGTAGCTCCACCAGTGGTACAGGCTCAGAGGGATCTAGAGTTCATAGGGAGTCAGCCCTCAGGATCTAGTAGAGAGGAGAAACCTCCCAAGATTTTTCAGAGGATATTAGACTTCGGAGGAGGTCAATAGGTTTAGAGAGAGAAGATGGATCTAGAGGTTGTGTAGACTCATAGGGAGTATGATTTCAAAGGGAGTCAATGGATTTAGAGGGAGTTCGAGTTCAAAGGGAATCATGAGGCTTGAAGGGAGAGTCCTTCGCTCAGTGGGAGCCAACCTTCAGGTCCATATGGGAGAGAGGCATCTTCCAAGACTATCAAGAGAGTGTTATGGGTTGAGATGGCAAGGCAAGATGCTCAGGAGTGGGAGGCTTCTAGGAGCAGGGCATATTCCAAGGAGGGATGATGCTAGACAGTAGGACTTGACTTAGTGACAAGGGGAGCATCCAATAAGGTGGATTCGAGAGAGCCTATAGTAGAAGATCCAGTACGAGAGAGAAAGAGATACTTTTAGGTGATTGTGGAGTGTGGTGAGAATACCTCACTCGCTAAGAGGGAGTGTTGATTCTTGTAGCTTCAAGTAGGTATTCTCACATGGCCTGGGTGTTGGGCATGTGGAAATCATCATGGGAACCACACTACACTTTCGGTTTGGTGAAAACCCCTTTAGATTTGTGTTGAGGCTTCATGATTTTGGTGATGGGATTTGTGGGCTTGTGTAGGGGCTTCACACCCACAGAGAAATCCTAATTTGATGTTGACTTGTGGAGGGGTTTTCTTGATGACCCCTAAAGATTGCATATAAAGGAGAGATGTCATTGCGACATTTTGTAGTGAGTGAGTGTGAAGACATGATGGAGCTAGCATAAGTGAGTTTGCACTTGTTGGCCCTTGACCAAGTTTTGAGGGAACATTGGTTGTGTTTAACCACTTTTGGGACTCTGGCAGGTTGGTCGAAGGTGGAGAGCCCAGACGGAGCAGAGATCACGGGATCTCGCCTGTTTTGCGGGCTTGTGGACACAGCAAAGGGTTTACTAGGGTTTATGTAATGGGTTATGGGATGTCGGCCCATGGGTTTACCCATGTTTAGGCCTTTTTGTAAATGTATAAATAAGTAGTAGCTAAGCGATGTAAAAGTAGTTATTGATTGGCTTAGTGCATGACTAGTTGGCTCTGTGCAGAGTATGTTAAGACTTGCAGAGCTAAGTGCAAGTATTTTGTAGGTTTCTTTGTGCATAGACGTTTTATGTAAGCCTTTGTGCCTTGACCTGATTTTGGGAAGGAGGATATGGTGCGCAGCGCGTATATCTCATGTCCTTTGCGAAGTTTGGCTCTGTGGCTTTATGCACAGGAGTGACTGAATGTAAGGAGATTGAAGACTAATAAAGAAGAAGAAGAAGTTGGTGGACATAGCTCCACACTAGGGTGAACCATGTATATATTGTGTCTCGATGTGCTTTGTGGGATGTGGATTATGTTGTTTATTTACTTAGTGTTGTTGCATAATGTATGATGAATGCATCTGATGATTTTTGCTTAGTGCTTAGTGGTATTAATGATAAATGAATGTTATATCTAAGCTAATGCTATGTGCTAAGTGATTGAGAGTGCTTGATCTTTATTGTTACTGCGTTGATCTGTAATAAGGGTTTAATCTGCGATGTGAATGAGACTCATGAACTAATGCATATTGTTGTCTAAGTGCTCCGCTAATTGTTGTAATCACATATCTATGTCCCAGCTTGATTTTAGACACTTAAGTCTTGCAACCCCCCCCCCCCCCAACCCGCCTCTACCTCGGGTGAGACTTCATCTGCTTCGCAGGTGTTTCTGAAAGGGCTGGTAGTTAGGGTTTTTTTGGTGCTCTATTGAAGCGTTGAACCCTGGGTCTACCCCTGTGCCAAAAAAACTTATGCTAGAAGGCTTGGTGAATTTTGCAAAAGGGGAATTCTACAATGGAGGAAAATATGGCCTAAGAGAGAGGAAGTTGCAGAGAGAAATTCGTCCATAGGTGTCCATACATTTTTCTATATATATATATATATATATATATATACGCGGGTTGCAGGCGAGCATAGTTGTGTATGTATGTGGATTGCAGGTAGGCACAGTCGCGTATACGCGGGTTGCAGTGAGGCAAGTCACATATTTATGCGGGTTGCAGTAAAGTGAATCATGTACATTCATACAGGTTTTTTGGGCATGCCGCAGGAGAAGGTCCATAAAATCTTACATAAACATGTTGTACAAGTGGTCTGCAACATATTTGTGGGCATAGGACATTTCCAGAGTTTTGCTGACGTTTCTTTTTTTTATATTTTCTGGTTATTGGAGGACAAGATTGTCCTCATATTTTGGTGAAATCTTATTGAATGGGAGGGTTGGTTTTTCCCTCGGGATTTCTGAATTTGAGAAGGTTACATCACATAAATTGTGTGTCTCTTGTTATTGATGATTCATCTTTGATCTTGTTTTTTCCACTGCATATATTTTTGGTCAATCATTTTCAGTGTAAAATTGTTAAGTGATAATAGTTAGGGTTTACTGTTAGTTCACTAAGAAGTAATTTTCAAATCTAATAATTAGTCACATAGAGTTGCATGTGAAAATTGACAATTTGAGGGTTGATAATGTTCGGGGAATATGATTCTAGAAGAGAGGGGGGATAAAGGGGATTTTCAAGGGAAAATCACATGTGCCTA
>ML827416.1:107145-121272 GCA_009831015.1 Picea engelmannii | reverse complement strand
TATCCCCCCTCTTTGTCTCCCTCTCCCTCCCTCTCACACTCTCAAACACTCCCTCTCTACCCACCTATTTTTCTTGCTCTCTCCCCCTCACAGTCTCATGGAATCCCTCTCTACCCCCCTCCTCCTTCTCTCTCTCCCCCTCCCTCCCTCTATATATCCTCTCTCTTTCCCCCTCCCTCCCACTATATCTCCTCTCTCTCTCCTACATCTACCATCTCTCTCTGTGTGTGTGTGTGTGTGTGTGTGTGTGTGTGTGTGTGTGTGTGTATGTGTTTCACAGGGGTTTCACTCTATTGACCAATATCATATCACGTTCATTCATAAAGGGGGTTTATTAATTGTGAAAAATAAGGTCAACATATTGTAGGTATTGGGGGGATGTGTAGTATCAAGGGGTTTATAGGTATTGGGGGGCATAAGAAGAGGCATGTAGTTAAGATAGGGGTTTATTTTATTGGAAAGACATATTGGGAGGGGGGTTCAATAAAAGGATTTTGGATGGTATATATCAATATCTAGTGAAATTACAGGTATTTTTAATATCCCATGAATGGAGGTGCTATGTCACAAGTTTGCTGAGTGAAAAACTCATGCTATGTATTCCTCTCTCTCCCTCTCAGACTCTCACACACTATGGAAAGTTTGGTACATTGCAAGGAAAGACATCACCTTGAACTATACATGGAAATACCTAGACCTAGACCTAGACATGGAAAGGCATGGAAACAATTAGAGCTAGGCTTAGACCATGAACTAGACCTATACAATGACCATGACCATGACCTAGACCATGACCCAGACCTATACAATGACCACGACCTATACCATGAACATGACCTAGATCATGAACTAGACCAATATGATGACCATGACCATGACCATGACCTAGATCTAAACCATGACCTAGAGCTAGACCTAGACCGTGACCTAGACTTATACGATGACCATGACCTAGACCATAACCTAGACACCCCTAGCTCTGTCTAATCCTAGGCATAACCTATACCTAACCCTTAACCCCCTCCAAACATGAGCCCTAAGTGGACTATGAATATAACTCTTGTTGAAGGCCCCACAACCCTTGCACCTCCATCTTGGTTCTCTAACCATTGCTCTATGCTTTAAAACACTTTCATTATTAATCCCTTACATCTTAGTTGTCCCCAAATGATCTAGGAGGATCCAAAAATGATCACAAAGGTCTAGAAAGATCCAGAACATCCATAGAGGTCCAAAATAGTTCATAAATGCTCAAAATTCAAATCCTTCAAATCATTCCAAAAACTCCATCAATGCGTAGAGCTCATCTTCATCTTTGCAAATATCTCATCAAATGGAGCTCGTATGAAAATGTTATCAGCGGTCAAAGTTCCAATCAATCAAATGTCAAAGTATAGTGAAAATAAAGAAGTGACATGTGTCACCACTACATGGGTGATACGTGGCACCTAATTAGAATATGACTAGGAAAAGGTACAATCCAACTACAGGTTGGCAAGTGGTTCAATCGCATGATGACAAGTGGCTCCAATCATAGTTTGACATGTGGCATTGAAAAAGCCAATGAGAGGTCGCCACATGGCGACCCTTCAATGGAAAATATTTGTTTGGTTGTATGAAATATTATGGATTCAATAGGGTTCGACCCCATCACCTCCAAAGCCAACAAAGGTCTTCACATTAACCTCCACACCAATGTGCCACCACATGAGCTTTGATAAACATATGGAATTTTAAATATCTAACATGGTATAACTTTTGCATATGAGTGCTTAAGTGTTGAGGGATTAAGCCCTCGACCCTTAGCCTTGGCCCTTGGTCTTTATACATCACACATAAACATAGCACATAGCACGGGGAATACACCAAAATTTCGATGGAAGATTAAACCATATATTACGATGTTATGAATCGTTCCATAAATCGTGTGGAGTTGTAACTACATATTAAAGTTTCGAGTGGTTACATTATATATATGGTAAAAGGTTGTAGTCGGTGGAAATCGAACCCACGAACCAACAACCATGCAACTACTTAACAAATTTCTATTAACCAACTATCATTTGTTTTTAGTTGGTTATAACTATAATTTTAATAATAGTTAAGGCATGCCTAGAATTTCGGATTTGGTTATAAAACAAATTAATATATATTAAAAGCATGCCACGTATTTAGGGATTTATTAAGAGGGGTGCCTATTGAATGGCACGCACCCCAAGTATGTACAAACACGATTTATGCATAGATTTTAGTATCGTAAAGTGATTCAAGAGCATCGCTAGCAAGCACGAGTGGAGGATAGCTAGATATACACCAACGTGCATTTTGAAGACATTTTGAAATTTTAAAAGAAAACAAATTAATGTAATAGCTGGAAGGAAGTAATTGCTTTTAATGATTTGGGGATTGTAATATAGATCTTGATCATTCGCTCTCATATGTCGGTTGTGGACATTTATTGTGATAAATGTAAAGTAGATGGTAGTCTTTAATTTTGATAAGATAGATTAAGGTTGTAGGAGGGAAAACTCAAGAATTATCCCTTGTAGATGTATTGTGTTATCATTCTCATTGTATGAGTAGTAGAGCAATAGAGCAAGAGAGCAGATCAGAGTAGAGAAGAACAGAGACTGTAGAAGTTGTATGAGCAGATAGTTGTTGCTATTGAACCATGTACATAAGCACTTGAATCAATATAATAATTCTTTGATCCAATTTCATGGTGTATCATGAATGATGTGTGTATCTATTGAATGGTATGTTTACAGATTTCTTATATTCTCTGTTATGCATTTGTTTCAATTCCATATATGTGTGATTTCATTTTGAATGTATGAAGTCTATGAGGGGAGTATGATTTTAAATTGTTTCTCTTCCTGAGAATTCCTACAAGGAGTGTAGTGGAAGTATACAAGGAGTGCAAGATGAATTTCTTAGTTTTACCTCAAAAAATATCAGGAGAGATAGCATTAACTTACACCAGTAGAAGTGTAGGTAGAGCACCGAGCCATGCAGGGTGTGTGCAGGCTGAGGAGAGTCTTATACTTATCCAACCCAAGCGAGTGGTTGAAGAACTTATGTCACAAGGAGTGTGTAGGGTTGGAGTGTTTGAATAACAAGAGGTTGTTGTGGAAGTCGCAAGGAGTGTGCGCAGGATTCCTTAGAATCTGGGAGTTTACAGTGAGAATTCAAGCTTAGGAAGGATAGAGACTCAAGGATGTTCAAAGGAGGATGAAGGTCAAATTCACCTTGAGGAATCAAGCTTGGGAGGTATAGTGAGTCATCAATCTAAGGGAAGATCAAACCGTTGATTTATTTCGTGGGAAACAGGTTTCGAAAATCGGGGAGTTGGGAGTCAGAGGTTCGAAGGAGAGAGCCACATTCCAACATCAGGGAACATGAAGTCCCAATTCACGGAGACTAGATCTGGACCATTGGATCACGAGAGATAATGGACCGTTGATCTAGCATAAGCAGAACTTGGGGTTCAGGGTTTATAAGAAAGGAGGTGAGCTAGCTTTCGGCATTTGCGAAGTGCAAAATCCTAAAGTATTTGAGGAGTTGGGACCCAAGTCATATCTAGAGGGAACACTGTCAGAGAATAAAAGGAGGTGATAGCATTCACTAAACTCTAATTCAAATTTCAGCGATTGGAAGAGTCAGGGAGACTCGTAATAGAATATCATAGGTCGTGAAGTTGCGAAGCACCTTTTTGGTTAGGCAGATGGTCACCACCAGTGGCCACGTGGAGAGGAAAATTACTCTTAGTGCTTATTCACATGGGTTTAGTTTTGTAAAAAGGACCTATTGATTTGTTTTTCTGGAGGTTCCAGAAAGGAACTGGATAGCTGCTTCATCTTGGGAATAGAGGAGGATACATATATCGGGAGGTCAACAGACCCTGTTGAGGTAGGGGCTCTGTGTCAGGTGGTATCAGAGCTAAAAAATATTACTTTATGTAGAGAGAAGATAGAGGACAGTTGTGATTTAAATTTTGTGTGGTGGAATTTGAGACAATGTCGCCAAGGAGACGTTGAGAAATAAGTTTACCCGATCCAGCCATGGAAAGGGAGATGAGAGAACTTCGTGCTCGATTGGATGATATGGAGACAACACAAAGGCGAACACCTAATACTGGATATATCAGTGAGGCTGAAATCAAGAATGACGAAGGAGCCTAAGAAGAAGATGTGGTCGAAGATGTTGCAGAGGATCGTTTGCTTAAAGTTGTTGCAAGGATAGGTGCCACAGCAAAATTGGACATCCTGATGTATAAAGGAAACTTGGACATTGAGGAGCTGCTAGATTGGTTTAGAGGTATAGATAAATACTTAGACTATGAAGATATCGAAGAAGATAAGAAAGTTAAGCATGTTGTCACTAGACTGAAAGGACATGCAACAGTGTGGTGGGATGAACTGCAGGATAATAGACGTTGCAAAGGAAAACAAAGAATTAAAATATGGGACGAGATGGTAGCCAAGATGAAAGCCAAATTCATACCCAGAGATTATCAAATCAATATGTTTTGAAGAATGCATAATTTGAGATAGAAAGGGATGACAGTGAAGGAATATATAGAGGAGTTTTACAAGTTAAACATTAGAGCTGGTCATCACGAGAGTGGTGATGAAAAGGTCTCCAGATATATAAATGGCCTGAGATATGGGATTCAGGATGAGATGAGCATGGTGACGATAAGGACTATAGAATATGCTTATCAGGTCGCTCTGAAAGTAGGATAAAAATTGGCCAGAAAGAAAGGTCAAAGGGGCAGAGGTAGAATTCAGAGCAGAGGCAAAGAAATTACCCAAGATATAGTATAGAAGCCCAAGGATGAAGAAAAGAAGCCACATAACCACCCAGAAAGGGGAGTAATTTCACAAGGGATACAATATACCATTAAGAACACTTTTCCTCGAGCAAGAGGAAGAGGAAGAGGTAGAGGAGGTGAAGTAAAGTGTTTTGTCTGTGGGAAGATAAAGCACAAATCTTGGGAATGTCCCGATAGAAAAATATATGGAGGGGGTGAAGCTCACATTTCAGAAGTGCAAAGGAGAAATGTTGAGGCAGAAGATGTAGAAGGTGGAAGATCCTTGATGATGAGGAAAATTCTCTTGAAGATAGAGAAAGAGATGGAAAATCTAGTCCATAGGAACAATTTGTTTATGACTTCTTGCAAAACTAAAGACAAGGTATGAAAGGTGATAGTGGATAGTGGAAGCACGGATAATCTAGTATCCACAGAGATGGTGGAAAATCTGGAATTAGAGAGAGTTGCACATCCAAGCCCGTATAAAGTTTTGTGGTTGCAAAAATGACATTAGGTAATAGTAACTAAATGATGTTTAGTTGAATTTAATATTGGGGGTTATAGAGATGAGATTTTATGTGACATAATTCCCATGGATGTCTGTCATCTTTTGTTGGGGAGGCCTTGGCAATATGATAGAAATGTTATTCATGATGGAAGAAATAATACGTATACCTTGGAGAAGAATGGTAGGATGCATATGTTGCTACCAATTGAAGACAAAAAGGTGAAAGAAGAAACAAGAAATACTATACTTCTCATGAGTGGGAAGGACCTTCTTGATGAAGTCGAGAAAGATCAAGAAATGCAATTTGTTGTGGTGAGAGAACCTAGAGTCATCTTGATCAGTACTTCGATAAATGATCTACCTAAGGAAATTCAGGAACTGCTGGAGAATTTCACTAATATAGTGGTGGATGACTTACATTGTTCATTGTTGCCCATCAGAAGTATAAAGCATCACATTGACCTTATACCAGGAGCGATTTTAATAAAAAACACAACATACAGATTGATGTCGTAGGGGAATGAAGAAGTTATGAAGCAAGTCCAGGATTTGATGGAAAAAGGGTTGATTAGAGAAAGCTTGAGTCCATGCATTGTACCAACAGTGTTAAGTCTGAAGAAGGATGATGGATGGATAATTTGTACAAACTCGAGGGATATAAACAAAATCACCATCAGGTATAGATTTCCTTTACCCAAGATGGATGACTTGATGGATTGCTTGAATGGGGAAAAGTTTTTTTCAAAAATTGATTTTAAGAATGGATATCACCAGATTAGAATAAGGGAAGGTGATGAATGGAAGACAACATTCAAGACGAATGAAGGACTGTATGAATGGATTTCCATGCCATTTGTCTTGACGAATGAGTCAAGTACTTTCATGATATTGATGAATGAAGTCTTGAAAGATTTCATTGGGAAGTTTGTAATTTTATATCTTGATGATATACTCATATTCAGTAATACTGAGGAGGAACATTTCAGACATTTAACTTCAGTGATGAGGAGGTTGCAACAAGAGAAGTTGTTGATAAATTTGAAGAAGTCATCTTTCTTGAAGACAAAGATTATTTATTTAGGTTTTGTGATCTCTTTGAATGATTTGAAGATGGATCCAAAGAAGGTAAAAGAAACCAAAGAATGGTCATCACCAAGGAATATCTTTGAATTCAGAAGCTTCCATGGACTAGCCAATTTTTACAGGAAGTTCATCAGAAATTTTAGTGGGATTTGTGTTTCGATGATGGGCATGGTCAAGAAAAGACATATATATTTTCATTGGATAGAGGAAGCAAACAAAAATTTCAAGTTTTTGAAAGAGAAGATAGATGAACAACCAGATCTGGTTTTTCCAGACTTTAGTAAAACATTTCAAGTGAGATGTGATGCAAGTGGATTTACAATTGGAGCAGTCTTGAGTCAAGACAATAGACCAATAGCATACTTCAGTGAGAAGTTGAACGAGGCTAAGGGGAAATATTCCATGTATGATAAAGAGTTTTATGCAGTTATACAAGCATTGAAGAAATGGAGGCACTACCTACTTCCAAAAGAATTTGTTTTGTATAGTGACAATCAGGCCTTACAGTTTATAACCAGACAGGAGAAACTAAACTAGAAACATGAAAAATGGGTTGAGTTTATGCAGAACTTTACTTATGTTATAAAGCACATTTCTGGAAATGCTAACAAGGTTGTTGATGCATTCAGTAGGAAATGTTTGATTCTGCATGAGTTTCGAGTGAAGACCTTAGGTTTTGATAGCCTTAAGGAAATGTATAGAGATGATCCAAATTTCGAGGACGCTTACGAAGCATGTGAGAATATCGTTTTAAGAGACAGAAGCCAATGGATTGAATATTTAATTCAGGATGGACTGTTATTCAAAGGAAATCGGTTGTGTATCCCGAAGAGTTCTACGAGAGAAAATATTTTGAAGAAAAAACATTGTGTGGGATTGGCTAGACATTTCGGCCATGATAAAACATTTTTGCAACTGAACAGTTTGACTATTGGCCAGGAATGAGGACAGAAGTGCAGAAATTTGTCAATAGGTGTAATATTTGTCAACATGCAAAAGGAAAAAGACAGAATACAGGGTTGTATCAACCATTGCCAATACCAAAGAGGTCGTGGGATGCGGTAAGAATGGATTTTGTGTTAGGATTGCCAAGAACATAGAGATGCTTTGAATCCATATTTGTGGTAGTCGATAGATTTTCCAAAATGGCAGATTTCATTCCATGTCAGAAAACTAGTGATGCAACACACATTGCAAACTTGTTTTTCAAAGAAGTTGTTCGACTTCATGGGTTACCTAAGAGTATTTTTTCATATAGAGATACCAAATTTGTTGGTCATTTATGGAGGATACTGTGGAAGAAGTCGGGGATGAATTTATCCTTTAGCTCAGCGTATCACCTCAGACATATGGACAAACTGAGGTAGTAAATCGAAGTTTGGGGGACTTATTGAGGAGCTTGGTCACTGAACATCACAATCAATGGGATCAAATTATTCCACAAGCGGAATTTGCATATAATGACTCACCTAATAGGAGCACAGGACAGAGCCCATTCTAGATACTATATGGAATGCAACCATGGGGAGTATCTGAGTTGAGATACTTAGAGCAGAGTGAGTTTGGGAGTGCTAGAGTGAAATATTTTGCAGCAAAGATGATGGAGCTCCACAGTAGAATCAGAGTGTTTGTAGAGTTCTAGCCAAGAATACAAGCATAGATCAGATCAACATAGAAGAGAACTCCAATTTGAAGTGGGAGATTTAGTTTTGGCACACCTCAGAAAAGAAAGGTTCCCAACGGGAACATATAATAAGCTGAAAATGTAGAAAATAGGGCGATGTAAAATTTTGAGTAAGTCTGAGGCAAATTCTTATGAGGTAGAATTTCTATATGATGTGGGAATATCACCCATATTCAACATAGTAGGTCTATATCCTTATAGAGTAGATGGAGAAAAGAATCAAAAGGAAATTCAGTGGGTCAAATAGATGCATGTAGCTGAAAATTCGTAGATGGAAAGGATAATTGACAAGAGAGTTAGCAAGAAAACTTGGAGGAAGACATATCTATAATATTTGGTAAAGTGGAAGGGACACACAATTGAGGATGCCAGTTGGGAAAGTGAAGAAGATATCCAGAAACATGGACATACAATGCAGGAGCTCATGGAGAGGATTCCATGAATTTTTCAGCCAGAGGAGTATGATGTAGGAGCATCACCAGCAAGCATGAGTGGAGGACAGTTGGATATACACTAGCACGCATTTTGAAGACATTTTGAAATTTCAAAAGAAAACACATTAATGTAATAGCTGGAAAGATGTAATTGTTTTTAATGATTTGGGGATTGTAATACAGATCTTGAGCATTTTCTCTCATCTGTCGATTATGGACATTTATTGTAATAAATGTAAAGTAGATGGTAGTCTTTAATTTGAATAAGATAGTTGAAGTTTGTAGGAGGGAAAACTCAAGAAGTTTCCCTCATAGATGTATTGTATTATCATTCTCATTGTATGAGTAGTAGACCAAGAGAGCAGAGGAGAGTACAGAAGAACAAAGACTGTAGAAGTTGTATGAGAAAATAGTTGTTGTTATTGAACCATGTACAGAAGCACTTGAATCAATATAAGAATGCTTTGATCTAATTTCATGGTGTATTATGAATGATGTGTGTATCTATTGAATGGTATGTTTACATCTTGCTTATATTCTCAGTCAAACCAAGCTCTGATAGATGCATATAAGTATTTTTCAGATAAATTTGGTATCAAAGCTTGGTTTGAAAAGTATTTTACAAGTGAATGCTTACAAGAGCCAATCTCAAACTTGGTAAAGGAAAACTTGCAAGTTATAAGTCCGAAATTGGAAAAATATTTCGACAACATAAGATGGCTTCTAAAAGAGAAGATGAAGATCATCCCATGACCCATGAATTTATTAGAGCTACGCTTCAATAATTAAAATAAGCAATAGATGAGTTAGAATGGAGAATTCAAAATCCTGTAAGCGAAGAATCTTCGGTAAAAGAAGAAGGAGGAGGTGAAGGAAGTGGACCTTATGAGCCCCCTTCCCCTTCCTCCTCCTCATCATCAGTTTATTATAAAGAAATTAAACATTCTTCTCATCGAAATAAGTCCTCTAAGAAGACTGACCATAATCTTCATTTACTAAAATTGGATGTTAAATTCAAATTTCCAACCTATGATGGAGAATTGAATGCCAAGAAATTGGACAATTGGATCAAGCAGATAGAAGTATATTGCAGGGTTCAAAGAATTATGGATGAGGCTACAAAAATACATTTAGTTTCTCTTTGATTAAGTGGAACTTCCTTAATCCGATGGGAGAGTAAGATGCAAGTTGATCTGATTCAAAAGGGTAAAGTAATCTCTTCTTGGGATAAGTTTACTAAGGGTATAAGAAAAAAATTCTATCCACTGACACATATGTAAATGACAATGATCAAGCGACAACATATAAGACAAGGTAAAGGATAGAATATTCATGCATATACACATGAATTAAAAAAGAAGGCATTATCCCTAAGAATTTTGTTATATACTCATGAAACTCTTCTTAAGTACATTGGTGGCATGCACTCATTTATTCATCACACTATTCTAATGTTTAGTCCTACTAACATTGATAAAGTGTCAATACAAGATACTCATCTAGAAGCTAGTAAGGGTAAGCATGCAAGTGAAGATAAAAATACATTCAAGTGCGAGAAGAAACCGAAAAGTAAATTGAATAGTAAGAAATCATCCACAATGAAGCAAGCTAAGGGAAGACCTACATGTTCCCACTATAAGAAAAAGGGACACGAGGAAACATAGTGTTGTAAGAATAAGACTATTACATCAACCCATTAGGATCTAGGGTCAGATTTCAGAGATGAATCCAAGATCATGGCCATTAGAAGCAAAGATATATCAACTATCAGTTCAAAATATTCAATTCAATTTTCCAAGATGGAAAGTGAAATTGATCATAAGAAAAGGAGTGAGATTTTTCATGTCATAGTTATAGTCAAGCATACAAAGGTAGATACTTTTTTTGAGAGTGGATCTCAGGTAAATCTAATATATGAAGCAATTGTTAAGAAGATGGGATTGAATATGACACCTCACAAAAATCCATATCCATTAGGTTGGGTGTGTGATGATACTAAGTTGCAGTTAACAAAGCAGTGTAAGATCACATTTGCAATTACAACTAAGTTCTTTGACGAGGTTGAGTTAGAATGTGCCTCTTGACATTTGCGACATTGTCTTGGGTAGTAGATATCTATTTGATAGGAAGGTTGTGTTTTATCGAGAAGAAAAAAAATATCACCTTCTCAAGGATGGGATTGAATAAATTGTTAGAGCTCATTACATCAAAACTAATGTTGATTTAGTGAGCATGGGACAAATGAAGAGACTCATGAGCACACGTATTTTTTTTGTTCTCGTGATAGTGAAACAAAAAGGAGAAGATATAACATATTCTTTAGCAAGTTTTGATCCAAATCATAAGCACAAATTGATAAAAATTATATCTAATTATGATGAGTTGTTTTAGGAACCTATTGGGTTGCCTCCTAAAAGAGAGGCTGAACATGAAATAAATTTGCAACAGGATGCTCCTCTTCTGAACATTGGAATGTACGTGTCATCAATAATCGAGAATGTGGAAATCAAGAAGAAATTTCAGGAGCTTCTCAATAAAGGAATTATCATACCAAGATCCTCTCTGTGTGGTTATCCTATTGTATTATCTCCAAAGAAAGATGGCACGTGGAGGATGTGTATTGATTTTCGAGCCCTGAACAAGATGACAGTAAAGAACCGTTATTCTCTTCCAAGAATAGATGATGTATTAGATTAGTTAAAGAATGTTGTGTATTTCACTAAGTTGGACTTGAGAAGTGGTTACTGTTGGATAAGAATTGCAGAAGGAGGCATATGGAAAACTACTTTCAAGACCAAGCAAGGCTTGCTCGAATGGTTGGTTATGCCATTTGGGTTATGTAACACACCAACAAATTTTATGAGAGTGATGAATGATGTTTTTAGACCCTACATAGATGATTTTTTTATTATATATTTAGACAACATATCGATCTTTAGTAAAACATGGGAAGATCATCTAATGCATGTCAGGAAAAATTTTGAACTTTTGGAGAAGAAGAAGCTATATGTAAAAATGTCTAAGTGTGAATTTGGAAAAACTTCTCTGGTATATTTGGGTTACATTGTAGGGAATGGTCAGCTAAAAATAAATCCTGCAAAAGTAGAAGTCATTGTGAAATGGCCCAGGCCAACTACTTCCACTAAAGTCACGATCTTCTTAGGAGAAGTACAATACTGGAGGAAATTCATTGCTAATTTATCATACATAGTAGAACCTCTACATGCATTAATGAGTGCTAAATAGACCTTTCAAAGGGGATACAAGTAGCAAAAAGCCTTCGATAAATTGAAGGAAAAGATAAGCACACACCAGTTCTAGCATTTCCAGATCTACAATAGCGATTTGATATTCAAACCGATGCAAGCATATGGGTGCAGTCTTGATGCAACAAGGTAAACCTATATGTTATGATTCTGAGACTTTCACTCAAGCTCTAATTAACTATCCAACATATGATAAGGAATTGTATGTGTTGGTACAAAGTGTAAAGAAATGGAAGAATTACTTAATGGGAAAGGAGACAATAATTCATATAGATCATCATCCATTAGAGTATTTGCAGTCATAGACCAAGCTACAATAGTCACGACACTTTAGGTGGATGGGTTTGCTACAACTGTTTCATTCGATAATCAAGTATAAGAAGGGTATTCATAACAAGGTTGCAGACATGTTATCAAGACCAGTAATTAATGCCTTTACAATAATTAGGTATAATAATTTATCACATTAAATTTATACAGAACAATATGCTAGGGATGACGATTTTAAAGAAGTATATGATGCATTAACTCACAGAAATCAGCAGTCAAACTACTATATGCATGGAAATTTATTATATCATATTGGAAAATTATGTATACCAAGAGATGAGAGGGTAAATGTAATCAAAGAATCTCATACATCTATCATGTCTAGTGTTAAGAACCAAATACTTGCATACAGAAACACCACAAATATTTAGAGAACAATATAGAAGAACCACACTTTTATTATAAGAAAACCGTTGAGGTATGGAAACACCATACAATGGATTCTATTATGGAAGGGATCCTCTCATGTTCACTTGAATCTTTAAGGGGGCATCCTCCTATTGATATACCACTCCAAAAAAATACTTCTCGTAATATCCCATTACATTTTTTAAACCCCTTTATATAGTGCTATTACTGCCTAAGAACATTCTAGAGGAGGAATATTCTATAAGCAAGACCTTCTAAGAAGTCCTCTTACATTTATTATATCCAACTACCTATTTATTATATCTAACTACCAAAATTGGTCTTATTTAATAATATAGTGTACCTAGTCCATCTTACATTGAATGGCCTCCACTACCTCTCTAGCTACCTAAAATTCCATCCCCGTTATGAAAACGTTTTCCTCGACACTTGCTATGAGGGTGTATGACCATATACCAGGTTCCCATGGATAAGTGTAGACCATAATGTTGAAGAAGGATAGAGAACCAAGGTCCCATGTATAAATGTGAGCAACCATATTGAAGCAGTGAAACTTCCACTGTGAACCTGGGTCCCATGTCCAAGTGCTCATGTGAACTCTATGTTGAAGATATTGGAACTTTGGAGCCAATTGAAAATGATGCTCTAAATATTGACAGAGATCATGTGGATCGAAATATTTAGAACTAACAAAAATTGCATCCACTGCTACTAGAGAATAATAAAACTGAAGAAGAATATGAAGAGAATGATCTTGTTCACTCTCTAGGAAGTTCTCTAACTGAGGGGGAGCAAAGTTAACATATAGAATATGGAAGTGGTTTTCATCCTAAAAATGAAAACTATCCATATAACAATCATCACAGTCGTCCTCCAAAGCATACCAAGCATACACATCTTGATGATATTCATCCATGATGTTCTCCAAAGTATATTTCTCTTCCATTCTCGCCAAGGACTCATGAATACTACGAAAATTATCCTTGAGACCATCTTGAAAGTTATGCAATGTGTCATGCAATTGGGATTTGAATGCTCCAATTGTGTGAAGAATTCCCTTGAGGGTTTGAGAGTGAATATCCATTGGTAACACCACATAAAATATACCAAAATAAATCTATGAGAATTATCTATATAATGGCATTGATATGGTAGCAATCTAAACACTCTGTGAAAATTTATGGTTTACGCAGTCCCATCGTCATCACGAAGACCCTAGGAAATGATCAATTTTAAATCAGTTATATCTTCACTTCTAGAGCTCCGATTTGAGGGATTTTTTTTAAATCATCTATTTTTGAAAGAGGAACTCATATATGTAATTTTTTTTGTAAAATGCAGCCCTGACTACTACAAAAATCAGAAAAATCGCACAGTCGTTCACGAAATCCTTGAAAATAACAGATTTTAAAATGCCAATAACCTTACTTCCCAGACTCCGTTTTGGACAAAAAAAAAATTTAAATGGGTTTTTTTATAAGGGGAAATCAAATCTACAACTAGTCTCTCAAAAATTTTGCAGAAATCTATATAAATCATCTAGAATGTCGCGACCCTCTTATTTTTCTCTAAAAATATATATATGAATATATATATATATATATATATATATATATATATATATATATATATATATATAT
>ML827416.1:90183-100771 GCA_009831015.1 Picea engelmannii | reverse complement strand
AACTACTTCCCTCATTTGAGATGCAAAATCCATTGTTGAATTGTGTTCTTCACTAATGAGAGAGGGAACAAGAACCCATGAATGCCAATCAACTAGTAAATGACATGTACATAGACACTTTTTTAAGGTGGTCGATATAGATCGATTAGAGTGGTGTGAATGAAAACAAATCTAGAGAACTTGTCAATTCCATTCAGTTCGAACATCAAACAATACAATAGTTGAAATATGGACAATAAAAATCTCTTGTTTTTGTGGTCCATGTAGTATTAATGAATGGGATGATTTTGAATCCATGCACTAGGTTGATATATAGGATCGTGTATCAATCCCCATTTACCAACTTATAACTACAAAATTATCCTAGTTGGAGGAGGACCAATCAAATATTTCATCATATTATGATCACATATTAGATCTTGTACTGCTAGGTTTGGTAAATATTCTATTAAATTTTGAATAACTAGCATCAATTTTTTATTCTTTGATCATTTACTGGACTCACATGTTGGCACTCCATTTTTTGTAGGGAACATATACACAATGGTTGTCCCAAAATATAATGAATGAGGAAGTGACTATTGGTTGACATTTTTCTTAGAGAGAAAGGATACCCTCATGCTCTCAATAACAGACTCTGAAGGCATTGAATTTTTGATTGGGTTGATGGATATTAAAGGATAATATCTAACACATTATGAAATAATGCGAAAGAAAGGTGAAATATATTTCAATATTATAGACTAGGTGATGTTGTATACCAATTTACGAACTTGATTTTTGGTACAAACCTCCAACTACAAATAATTCCAAGTAAGAAATCATCAAAGGTATGATACTTCTTGCCTTACTATGAGCATGAGAAGTTAATGGAGACCATTAGTATTAGAAGTGATCATGATAGTCTACCTGAATTACCATAGGTATGTAGACCACCCAATGATACATTTCATTGCCATGCCTTTCCTTTCCTTTCCTTTCCATGTCTATCCTTCCATTTCCATGCCTTTCCTTGACTTGTCATGTCATGCCTTTCATTTTCATGCCTTGTCTTGCCATGCTTTGTCTTTCCTTTCCTTGTATTTCCATGCCATGTATATCCTTGCTTTTCATTTACTTTTTGTTTATTGTCTTTCTATGTCTAGCCTTTCCTTTCCTTGTCTTTCCTTGCCATGCCATGCCATTTCTAGCCTTTCCTTGTATTTCTTTGCCTTGTCTTCCCTTCCCTTGTCTTTCCATGTCTTCCCTTTGCATGTCATACCTTGAACATGACCTAGACCTAGACCTAGACCTACATAATTACCATGACCTAGACCATGACATAGATCTATACCATGACCTTGACATATACCTATTTGTAGACCTAGACATAGACCTTACCTTTCCATGCCTTTCCATTCCTTGCCTTAGCTTGTCTTACCTTTCCTTTTATTTACATGCCTTGACTTTCATTTCCTTACAATTTATATTCAACTTAACACAAAATGTTGACAACATTAATGTGCAACTATACTTCTCCAAAACTTTTGTATATTTCCCTTGTGACTTTTCCTCATGTAAATTTAAATTTAATATGATATAACTTTAATTACATACTTACAATCTTCATATTTATATAGGAAGAAGTTGTATGTTTATTTTCATTTTCACTCCACCCTTTGAACTCAAACTCTTTCTTATTATTTTTTGTGAATTCAAGGAAAGAATTTGACATTACAAAGTGAGTAATCAATTTGTTGAATACCGCCACTAGCACTTGTTCAAACTCCTATATAAAAACGTATTCCAACTTCTTACTCTATAATAGATGTGTAGAATCCTCACCCAACAACATTAGATGTGAGATGGGTAGCCATGGCATATGTTTCCAATTTTTTTCCCACATAGATTTAATTCTCCATGAAAAGCCTAACACATGGTTCATATATGTATATTTACATCATACATGCCTAGCCATTGGACCTTGGATTTGAGCTCCACACTAGGAATCCATACTAGCATATTTGCAACATTTACATACTCTTATTTAATACATGCTAACAATAAAAACTTGGATATTACAAGGCGTTAATTGTCAAACATATGTAATATGCACTAGCAAGATTATACAAATGATGCCATTGGAAATTTATTAATGTGTAAAATGAATATTTAAACAAATATTTCAGATTTACGATTGATTGAAATTTTTGCTTCATTTCATGGTTGTTATGGTATTCTTGTATTTTGTGATTCATTTTTGTTGTTGGGGAACTATGTCTAGCCTTTCCTTGAATTGAATTCCTTTCTCTTGTCTTGTCTTGGCTTGTATTTCCTTTCTTTTCCTTTCCTTGCCATGTTTTTCCATGCTTTGCCTTTCCTTTCCTTGCATTGACTTGACTTTCCATGTCTATCCTTTCATTTCCTATGCTTGCCTAGCCTTTCCTTGCCTTTGATTGCTTTGCCTTGCCTTATATTTTCTTTCCATTCCTTTCCTTGCCTTGCCTTTCTTTGACTTGGCTTTCCATGTCTATCCTTTCCTTTTCTTTGCTTTCCTTTCTTTCCTAACCTTGCCTTTCCTTTTCTTTCCTTCCCTTACCTTTCCTTGCCTTACCTTATTTTTCCCTTCCTTGTCTTGCCATGCCTTATATTTCCTTTCCTTTCCTTGACTTTCCTTTCTTTGACTTGCCTTTCCATGTCTATCCTTACCTTAAATTTTCTTACCTTACTTTCCTATCCTTTCCTATCCTTTTCTTGGCTTGGCTTTCCTTTCCTTGCCTTATCTTGGCTTCCCTTCCCTTCCCTTCCATTGCCTTGCCTTGCCTAGTATTTTTGTGCCATGTATTATCTTTCCATTTCTATCCTAGCCTTTTATTCTCTTTCCTTTGCTTGTATTGACCTTCCTTGTCTTTCCATGCCTTGCCTATACCTAGACCTAGACCATGACTGTGCCTCACTAAGAAAAAACCTAGATACAAATATCCTTCAACATACTTTTTTTGGGAAATCGAATGAGAGTGGAGGAGTATGCTTAGTTGTAAACTTGGGTCAAAAGTCCAATGCAACCAAGGATTCATCCATCCAAGGCTCAGTTAGATTTTTATAGCGAGTTGCAACTTGCCTCCTCAAGACATTCAAGGACATGTTGATAATTTGGTCCAATGACATAAAATATAAATTGAGTGGCATAAATAAGTTCTTTGAAATCCTGCATGTGTGTTTGGCCAAGGCCTATATGACCATGCTACCCAAAATATCCCGACATAACATTCTTCAAAATCAACCCCTTGTTAATAAATCGCACTCTACCTCACTGAGAAAAAATCTAGTTCCAGAGATCCTCCAACAAAATATTTTTCGAGAAATGGGATGACATCAAAGGGGTACCCCTAGTTTTAACCCAGTGTCAGGATTCCATTGCAATCAACACTTTTTTCCATCTGAGGCCTGGTTAGAGTTTTATGGAAAGTTGCAAGTCGTCTCCTTAAGCCATTCATGGACATGTTGACATTTTGGTTTGAGGAAATAAAATATAAATTGAGTGGCATAATTGTGTTTCGTAAGATCTTGAACACTTGTTTGTCCAAATTCCATGTGACCATCCTACCCAAAATTATCTGGAACAATGTTCTTAAAAATCGACTCCTTGTTCAGAAATTCCAATGTGTTTCATTGAGCAAAACCACAATTCATGATATCTCCTAAAAAATATTTTCTAGGAAACGTAATGATAGGGAGGGGTATGCCTAGTTGTAACCTGATGTCATCAATTTAATTCAATTAACTTTTCATTCATCCGAGGCCTGGTTAGATTTTCATGGTGAGTTGCAACTCTCCTCCTCAAGCCATTCAGGGACATGTTGACATTTTGGTCTGGGGGCATAAAATTTAAACCAACTGGAATAAATGAGTTACGTAAGCTCCTGAATGTATAATTTTCCAAGGCCCTCGTTAACACACCACAAAAATTTCCTAGCACAATGTTCTTTAAAATCGACCCCTTGTTCAGGTAGCGCATTGTGCTTCATTGAGAAAAACCCTAGTCCAAATATCCTCCAACAAACATTTTTATAGTAAATAGAATGAAAACAAAGGGGTACCCCTCGCTATTACTCGGTGCTAGGATTCCAACGCAATGAACCATTCATCCACTCAAGGCATGATTAGTTTTTTATTGTGAGTTTCAACTTGCATGCTCAAGCCATTCAGGGACATGTTGGTAATTTGTTCAAGTGGCATAAAATCTAAAACGAATGAAATAATAGATTTTTGTAAGCTCTCACATGTCTTTTTATCCAAGTCCCATGTGATCATGCTACCCTTAATCACTCGACATAATTTTCTTCAAACTCGACCCCTTCTTCAGAAATTGCATTGTGTCTCATTGAGAAAAACCCTTGTTCCAGATATCCTCCAACAAATGATTTTCTTGGAAATGAAATGGCAATGGAGGGGTACTCCTAGATGTAATTTGGTGCCCCGTGTCCAATGTAACCAAAAATTCATCCATATGTGGCTCGGTTATATTTTTATCATGAGTTGCAACTGACGATTCGTCCATCCAAGGCTCGATTAGAGTTTTATCTGGATTTGGAATATATGAGCATGAAATCTCATGCAAGAAATAATATGACACCCTGGATAGGGTATCCAAAATTTTTCACCCTTGAGGGGGTAACATAGAGTATAACTCCACGGGATTAAAAAAAGTATAAAGTGGTGCCACCAACACCCTCATTCGATACCTATCTCAATAGAATCCTCACAGTGTATTGATAGTAATGGTACTCCTCTTCTAAAAGATTTTTTTGATGTGGACCCACTTGTCCCATTACCAGTTTGCTATCTCAACAACTCTAGAAAGTTTCACTTATAACATTCATACAACTATCCAATAATCATTTTTGTATGGACCCACTAGCCACATTACATTGCACACATATCCCTAGCCCCACCCTCCAACCACCTTTTTTCGTGTGCACCCCAACCAAATGGAAACCTAAAACTGATATTATGGAAATTACATTACTAACTTGGAAAAGCTATGTGAAAATTTGCAAACCACATTTGCACAAGCTCAATTTGTTACTGAACAAAAATTTTCTATAGTTAATGCCAATCTCACCAAATTAGACAAAGTACATGACCAACTATCCAAATTTTTTTCTAAATTCACAACCACACACTCTCAGAAACAGTCCTCCCCCCACAAAGGATTCGAATCATCCCAATCCATGGGGTTTCACTCTAACACCTTTGTTCATGATTTTAACCTTCCTAAAGTGGATGTGATTAAATTTGATGGCTCCAACCCCACTAGTTGGGACAGTCAAATGGAACACTATTTTTCACTACATGGAATCACTTATGACTTAATAAATGTATTGTGTTTATACCTCGAGCAGTGGTAATGGTGGAAATGGTGTAATAATTATCATAGATGTTATATTGCTTGGACTCAATTTTCCATTAATATTTATGAATTTTTTGAAATCGACACTCATCATTTGGAATGCTTGAACAATCTTAAACAATCAGGTACATTTGACTTAGACTAAATCTTTTCTTTTGAGAAACTTTATTTCCGCACTAAAGGTCTGTCTAATACCTTCTTCTGAGAATTCTTTATTAGTGGTCTAAAGGAATAAATCCATGCTCAAGTCTTAATGGATTTCCCTATGACTTGGCTTAAAGCCACTCAATGCTAGGTAATCACAATAGGTGGTCAATGCTCTAATAAAAAAAGATGTCCTTTATTCCCCATCCATGTCCCACGAATCCCTCTCCTCCCTCTCCTCCCAATATACACAAATTAGCCCATGATGAAATGGTATAATGTCAACTCAAAATCCTTTGCTATAGTTGTGATGAAAAATATATTCCTTGGCACAAATGTAAGGAGAAAAAACTTTTTATGGCCATTTCTAAGGAAATTTTATAAGATGGTGGTGATCCTTTCCCTTAATAACCTATGCCTTATATAGATAATGATAATCCTTCCTTTGATAAACCAAATGTGGAACCCCAAATCTCCTTGTAAATGTGTTGAACCTGCACAAAATAGATCTAGCTACAAATTGGCATACACAGTTGCAGAGAAAATATGAGAAAAGAGAAGCAGGAGAGAAAGAATGAAATAATTCTCATTAACCAAATGAATGAATGATAATTTACACATGATATGCTATGTATAAATCAAATAATGTGCACTAGAGGAGAAGCCAATGTGCCATAGTGGTGGTCTAGATTGATCTGGACACACACCAATAGTTATAAGAGTAAAATGCCACCTAGTCTAGTCTAGTCTCTCGGGTATATATGGGAGTGAATTGCCACCTAGTTGAGTTAACTAGTCTACCAATGTTTAGTTAACTAACTGAAATAGAGTGAAGTGAGGAGGAGATCAAAGAATCATGAGTAATATGCTAGTCTGGTGATGATCCCAAGGACAATGTTCATTAGTTGGTGATGATCCCAATGATGCATGGTGATAATACCAATGTGGCATCTACACTCCAATCAACTAATCAAACTGAAGTGTGAACTTAAGAGAATATTCTCCCAGAGGAATATTCTCCCTAAAATATAGGAGACTGAATAATGACTAATAAACATAGGGAAAAAATTAGGAAAAAGAAATCTTAGGTGTGTGTGAAGTATCTCCAATACCCTCGCTGAACATCACTATGGTGAAAATAAAGAATGGGTCCCAGCAACGAGGCCATGTTAGGTACCCAAGTACAAAATATACACTAAAATAAATGAGGAAAGAGGGAAAACCTCATGGGAAATACCCCCCCTCAAAGTACAATGTATTTAAAAAGAAGAACTAACAATTTTTAGGCAATTGTGTCCTTCACTCCAAGACAACTACGTGGAGAATGAAACTTTTGCTCAGTGAAGGTCTTGGTGAAGATGTCTGCAGTTTGTTCTGTTGAAGTAAAAAAATTGCAGGTCGATGATCCCCTCGTGTACTAGTTCTCGGATGTAGTGCATGTGGATATCAATGTGCTTCGTCCGCTTCCTCTAAACTGGATATCTGCAGAACTTTAGAGTGCTCTAGTTGTCACACTAGATGGTGATCGACCGATGAAAAGGAATTCCCAAATCAGTGACAAAATGTTATAGCCACATATCCTAAATGGTTCTGTTAACTACCCCTATGTACTCTACCTCGGCTGAAGATAGAGCAATAGCATCCTAATTCTTGCTCGACCAACAAATAAGCCCAGAACCAAGACTAAGTGAGTAACCATATGTGGACTTGCGATCAATTCTATTGCCAGCCCAGTCAGAATCAGTGAACCCGATGAGGTCCAATGTAGAGTTTGTTGAATAGTTAATCCCAAAGGTGATGGTGCCCTGTACGTATCAAAGGATATGATTTGAAACCTTCCAATGTAGCTCATGCAGCTACTGCATGAACCTGAATGCTTCTCCAACTGCATAGGAGAGGTCTGGTCTGGATTGTGTGAGATACCATAAGCTCCCCACTAACTATATTTATAGTGTGTTGTCATCCAGTGGAGTTTCCCCACCATCCTCAAGTCTAACTCTTGATAGGAAAGGAGTCAAGGGAGACTTGTAGTGTATCATGTGAAATATTTCAAGGAGATCTTATGCATACTTGTCGTGAGACAGTTTGATTCCTGATGCATCCTGACTGATCTCGAGTCCAAGTAAGGAATTTAGCAGACCCATGTCCATCATCAAGAACCTGTCATGTTGAATCCTCTTGACTACAACAATCATTGAATTCGAGAAAATGGTGATCAAAAAATAATCAACATATAGAACTAGGAGTAGAACTGAATCAACCGTCCTGAGCATGTAAAAATTTGGGTCTGACTTACAATGTACATTTTTTTGTGATAGCAGGTAGGATTCCATCTTGGCATACCATTCCCTCAAAGCCTGATTGAGGCCATAAAGAGACTTCTTCAGTCCACAGACCAAAGATGAATCTTGCATAAATCCCTGGGGTTGCTCCATATAGATGTCCTCAGAGAGATTTTCATGAAGAAATGCATTCTTCACATCCATATTATGGTGTTCCCATCCCTTGGTTTCCGCAATGACATGTGAAAAATGTATGGAATCCATATTCACTACTGGAGCAAAGGTCTCATCATAGTCAATTCCATGCACCTGTTGAAATCCTTTGGACATAAGCCTAGCTTTGTATCTGCTAATTTGCCCATTTGTTGAGCTCTTGGTACTGTAGACCCATCTCAATTTTCCTTCCTAAAGGAAGTGGAACCATATCCAAAGTCTAGTTCTCAAGCAGGGAGTTGTACTCCTCCTTCATGGAGGATTCACAAAAGGGATTTCCAGTAGCCTTTCTATAAGACTATGGATCTGTAGACTGAACCAAGAAAAGATGTCTAGGTGGAAATGGTTTAGTGGTATGAAAGCGAAGGCTCCTTGAAATCATATCGATTCCTCCTAGTATCAACTGGATCCCCAACAAGATCCCCTACATCCTGAAGAGTATTTTGGGCCCACTTGGGCCTCGACTCTGGCTCTACATCTACATCTGCATGCACAGTCTCTACATATGATTGTACTAACTATGTATCTGGATCATTTGAATCCTATGAATCAAAACTGTCATCTAAAGAAGAGTTGGCATGTGCATGCTCATCATCTCTGACAGGTGGAAGAACAAAGGTGTCTTCATGCAGTTGCAGAGGTACATGTGAGAGTCTTTCCTCAATTTGGAAACTACACTCAATGATTAGTCGGTCCAAGGAAATATCAATGATTTTGTATCCATTCACACCATGGGGGCATCCAACAAAGATACACTATGTACTTTGTGGATCAAGTGCCTTCCTCTTCTTAGAGGGAATCCTGGCCCATGCACGTGAACCAAAAATATGAAAGTGGGTCACTTCCGATTTGATGCCGCTCCAAGCCTCATAGGGGGTCTTATCTTTGACATATCTATGGGGATATATATTTTAGATGTAGGTTGCACAATTAAGTGCATCAACCCATAATCTCTATGGCAGTGAATTTGGATGTAGCATGCAAGATGCAAACTCTTTTAGAGATCTATTTTTCCACTCAACAACTCTATTTTGTTGCGAAGTATAGGGAGCCATGTGTTGCAACTCAATCCCTGCCTCATGATAAAGATTTTGTATCTCATGGTTGAAATATTCTCCCCCTTTATCTATTCGGAGGAATTTGATTTTCTTTCCTAACTATGTCTCAACAAGGGATTTGAAATCTTTGAGGTGTTGAAAGACCTCTAATTTTTGCATGAGAAAGAAAATTCATGTGAAGCATGAGAAATCATCATAAAAAATGAGCACGTACCTTGATTTACTGATTGATGGATGCCGAAAAGGGCCCGTGAGGTCACTATGGATCAAATCTAAAGGAGAGGAATCCTTCTGAGTCTTTTCTTTGTTGAATTTCTCTTCAGGGTGTTTTCCAAGAACACATTCCTCACAAATTCCTTTGGAGAAGTGGATATCAGGTAGACCATCAACCATTCCCTACTTGCTAAGTTGTTTCATATATATGAAATTTAAATTCTCAAACCTTTCATGCCATATCCTACCACTAGTGCATTTGAGTCAAATTTCGACGGTGCATTCAACGCAATTGCCACTTTCTATTGTTAGAATACTAACAAACCTCGGACCCCCTCAAATGTCATTTCATAGGACGTCGTTTTTCCAATGACCTAGTTTTCGTCTATATTTCAACGCTATATGATGCCACATGTCATCATAAATTGGATTGTCCATCCCCATATTGGCGTCGTAAGACCGACGTCTAGGGACATTTCAAACGTGGAAATACTGACGTGTCAACGTGGCAAATGGGAAGTTTCAAACATGGCAAGACCGACGTTTCAAACATGGCAAGTGAGACATTTCAGACATGGCAAGAGAGACGTTTCAAAGGTGGCAAAAGAGACGTTCTTAAGGTGGAAAGAGAGACGTTTTAAAGGTGGAAAGAGAGACGTTTCATAGGTGGCAAGAGAGACGTTCTGAAGGTGGCAAGACCGACGGGATGAGGTATTAGCTCCGACGTGGTTGCTATGGGAGTGACACTCTTGGATGTGGCAAGAACGACATCCATCAGGTGGAAATAGCAATGGCCTGGAGTTACTAGCTCTGTCGTGGTTTCTATGGGAGCGACAATCTTGGAGGTGGAAAGAGAGACATCTTGGACGTGGCAATAGTGACGGGAAGAGAGTGAAAGATGTCACAATTGCCACCTTTGTGTAGGTATTTAAAAAAAAAAATACAATATCAATATCAAGACCTAATACTCATTCCAAGCCCAAAGGAGGAGTAAGTCATATAGGTGTCAGCTAGTGACCCACTTAATAGTTTCCTTAGGCTTTCCCTCGCACTAAAGGTTGGGTTTTTTCTTTCAAGAGTGTCTAAGAGATAAAAAGACCCAATATGGTGAATGAACTGACATTAAGTTCATACACGTCTAATAGATCCTTCAAACTTTTACCCAATGAAACATGTTGTCACAGCTTCTATCCTAATGATATTACTCTTGGTATCATCTCCACAAGCATGAAGACCTAAAATATGAGGTATGCAAAATTTGTGCATGGCAAATCACTTTAAAAATG
>ML827416.1:19064-30074 GCA_009831015.1 Picea engelmannii | reverse complement strand
TAAGAAGGAAATTGACAATTAACCAACAACTAAACAAATGAATTCTATCTAAAACTGAGACAAGCAAACTATGATTAAGAAATTAAATCTATCCATCCATCAAAGATCCCTGTCAAATGAAACCCAAATAGAGCTCTGTGTTATTCTAAAAACAACTTTGTTTTAAACTTGATTGTAAGATCATAAATAAAAGTGTAATCTGATATCTAGATGCATATGGGGTTAGTGTAGAGACTTGCAAGTCTATTCTTAGACTACAAAACTAATTCATGATAACGTAACTCATCACACTAACCTACAAAAGAACAATAAAACAATTAAATCATAGCTAGCTAATTAAAACATAAAACATGCATGTACAGGGAATAAAAGACAATTTAAATTATGAAATGTATAAACAACACATTGATCATCACCAGACTATTGGTGGCCCCCCCACCAAGTCGTGGCTACCTTATAAAAGCACACCACGAACTTCAGCAGGCCGAATTCACCATGAAAGTCAAAAACACAGTTATGGCACTATTCTGGAAATGTGAAAAATCAACAACAGAGTACAATGAGTTTATCTCCAATCTGATGGCTATTCTACTTTATTAACAATCTAATGATCATCCTAGTAGTATTTATAGGTTTACAACTCAAGTGGTCAGCCACAGGAGGGTCGAACCACCTCTAAATTCAGCAATTTACAATAAATGCATCCATAACTAACAAAACGGAGGAAACCAATAATCGCCCTCTTTGGACAACTAAAATCGAGTTGTCTTGAGCTTAGTAGCTAGAGGGGGTGATGACAAACAAAAAACATGTGCACGATTTTTCCACCACTGGACGTCAATACCATAACCGCCAAATCACCTTGTGTTTTTGTGCAATACTGGGTGTCAAAATGAGTGCCGGATCAAGTATCGGAACGAGTATTAGATCAAGTGTCGAATCAAGTGTCGGACCAAGAAACATGGTGCATTTTTTCCTGTAATAGTAGAAAAACATGAATTAACTCTTGGAAACCATAAAATATGATAAACTAATCTTGATTGAATCACAAAACATGAATTATATGTACCTCATTCCGATTATACCATTTTATCATAAAATTATTCAAAAAACTCCTTTGAAAGATGAAAAAAACATATGTACATATGGGAAAAAGTGTATAATAATGTCATGAAGATGATCATATCTTGGGCCCAACATACCCCCACACATATGATTTTGCAGGTCCCACTACAAACAAAAAGAAGTCATCCCTCAGAATTAGGCTTGTTGAGGAGGATTGGCTTTAGAAGCCTCTCCTTCTTGTTGTGTAGGCTTAGCCTTGTGCCTCTTGTGTTGCTTTAATTGTGCTCTGAGGCTACAGTTAGATTGGCTCATCCCATCGACCAACCATTGAAGGGAGTTGAATTTTACCTGAAGGATTGCATTGTGATGATGAAGGTGTGCATCTATTGTCTTCCTCTCTTCCAATTGTTGGAGAAGCTTATGATTTTCCCTTTCTAGCTCCTCTGTAGTTGGGGCAGAACCAGTGATCTTTAAGGAAGGCTTAGGTCCTTTGAGAGATGTGGACAATTTATCAATTCTAGGATCAAGAGTGGGCATGGGTGAAGTAGGTGTGGTGGGAGTTCGGAAAGTTGAGGTAGGTTATGATTTTGTGGCTCTAATCCATCCACTGAGACTTCTCTAGGTTTATTATGAGGGCTCTCAAGGTCAGAGGATACTTGGATATGATCCGAAGAAGGTGGAGGTTTTGCATAAGGCTTGGTTCTTATGTTCCAGGTACTCTTCCAAAAGGGTCCCTTACCAAATCTGTTGGCTCCCCTCTTGTTTGTGGGAATGATGGGAAAGTCTTGTTGCATTACTTCTTGGGGATTCTTAGGTGTAGGATCAAGAGAAAATGAAGGCATTGGGGGGTCAGCAATAGGCTTCTTTTGGTCTTTGTTCTTGGTCTTTTTCCCCAATGAAGAAGTAGGAATATCAACAAGATTTTGGTATTGTTCTGGTAAAGAGGGAGTTTGTGCAAGGGAGTTTGGAGTTTTTGGAGAGTGAGGCTTAGATGGAGAGATAGTTTTTAGGCTAAGTGGCTTTTTGTCGGTCTTAACTATCAAGTGAGGATTTGCAAATTGGTAGATAAAGGAATCCCAACTTTTCCCCTGCTTCTCTAGTTTGGTAAGAACAAGGAGTTTGATCAAACTGTGGTGGAAGAGACTATTGTGGGGGTTGGTCACATTTTTCCTCACTTGAGAGGACATATTCTCCAAGATTTTGAGAAAATAAAAGGGAAAGTTCAAGGGTTTGTTGAACAGAAAATGAGCTAACAATCTAAAGTGACAAGCTTTGAAGGTGGAGTATCTACCTTCACATGTAATTAACCTTATGATAGGGATGAGGGGATTGACCAATTATGGCTTTATCCACTCCTTAGTATACCCTTTTTCTCTTGAAATTCTCTAGAATTTGGGCATAAACACCCTATTGTAACTTGAGAGCGGCAATTGATGATTCTTGAACCACCTATCTCCCATTCTTGGAAGTTTTGTTGCAACAACAATTGACTCTTCTGTGACTGCAAAATTGAGAGACCCTACATGTGCTATCTTTCCATCAAAACCAATTGCAAATTGCATAGAAAGGTCATCATCATGGCCTTGCAAACTCGATAGAAATGGCCCCCATCTAGCATGCAAAAACACTTCCCTGCACTGTGCGAATTCTGGAATGGCAAACAAGTCTGCATAGGAGGATGGTTTGTATCGCTTGGGCATTGTGACAGAGCTTGAATTCACTAATCAAGGGAGAAATCGAGCCACGCAGAGACACAAATTGGGCACAGTCTTAGTGCAATTAGAATAGAGGGAAAATTTTACCAGGCAAGGGTGCAAACCGACCAAGAAATGGCACAGGTTTAACACAGTTTGAGTGTGATTAGAACAGAGGGTGAATTCAGCAGAGGTTGGGCACGATTCCTTAATGCAGGGCAAAGCAAATGGAAAGGGAAAATGAAACAATAGAGTGCCCAGCCCGATTTTGGATGCTCTTATGGTGGAGTACATTTCCCACATGCGCACACGAGCTTTCATGTGTGGGAGATTCGAATTTGATGGTGAGCTTGGGAGCAATGGAGTGGTGCATACTTAGATCAATGTCCAAGTCTTTTGACTTGGACATTTGATCATAGCCATATGAAGCATCTGTTAATCAATGCCTGCAACCAAGGTAATTAAATATAATTGAATTCTAGTTACCTGGAATCTAGGACAGTTACTGGTATGCAATGCAATGGCACTTCAAACAGAATTTCATTTGGCACCTCATCCGGCACCTCATCCAATACCCCTGTATTAAGTGAATTTTTGCCTCTTATAATGGACAGCCTGCAATTTTGAAGTGTTTTTGACAGCCATGGTGGTTAATGAGTAGAGGTAGAGTGGTCCATGCTTACTCATTCTTCTTGTATATAACATATAGTGTCAAAACCTATAATGAACGGGTTGTAATGAACAATAAACCTATAAAGAGTGGTCTGTTAAGAATGATTTTAGTAATGTATAGCACATAGGAGTTAAGAAAAAAAATAACATGACTATCAATGTAATAACCTATATCATGGTACTAATACAAAAATTCTTGCAAAGACTCTTTTCTTTAGGAAATAATCATTAGTCAGCTCATGAACCCCTCCCCCGCACTTAATTATTGTGACACCTCACAATCAAAAGTATAGGAAACTAGTCAGTATCCCCCAATAGCCGAAGATTTACAGTATGTCAAGTGTAAAGATGAAATTTCACAGATTGGTCTAATGAGACAGTTAGGAGATGGCCCCACCTATGGGATAAGAGATCCTATATATAGATAAGAAGAGGTAGGCAAGAGAGTTTAAAGATAGTCTTAGAGTCATTTCCCAATGGAAAATTGATGAGATTCATTAACCTTAGCTTAACCACACATAATCCGTGTCAGCTTTGTTTGCAAGTAATCTCGTACATTAGGACAAATTTAGATTTATTATTTATTTTCATCAGATCATCATCCTCACTAGGTAGAATTCCTCGTTGCCAGCAAGCTTGTTCAATACTCCAGCGAGTTTACCTAGTCAGTACCCACTACCATCAAACATGTTCAGTATCCTAGCGCGTTAGCCTCTTAAACCCTCAAAGACTGGCCCTCCATCCTTTAATATTTTAGTATAAGATTTCTTATGCAAGAAGATGGGGGAATAGCTTTGAAACAACTTTTTCTTCCTTTTTTTTCACTTGGGATGGTATTAATGTTAGAGGATGACTCTCCGTTATATTGTGTAGTGGTTGTCTTGATGTAAGGGGTACTTAAGTGGACGTGGCCTATCTAAAGATATGATATAATCAAGATTTTTAGTGTGTAGTGGATTGTACCATCAAGAAAGAACAGAAAGGTATCTCTAGGCTCAACTCACTTTCTTCTTTTTAATTATGATGATGTTTCCATGACTAACTACTAATGAGACCTCCCTTTTACTCTTTGATAAAGACACTTGACTTACTTACTCAGGTTTCTTGGAAAAACTATACAAGAGACCTCTAGGTTGGATAGTTATGATATCACTTCCTTATACAATGGTGAAGAGTTTCAAGAGAAACTGCTTTAGAATGCCTTAAAAAATGAGAATGTTTGCAAAAATATGGCTAATTATAGTAAGTCAATATTCATTTGATGATTTAATAGGCACAAAATTCAAGTATAACAATGTTTTGAAGAAATATCTTTGAAATTGTGTACTCCTAGTGAGATAAATACTTACAGAAACCTCTTAGAATTGCCTTATTAACAAAAACTATTTGCATATATACATTAGGAAATCTTTAAAAAACTTTTCAAGAACAAACTTTTCGGTGTCCATTTACCACAAAGGAGACTTTTCCATCGTCAATTGTTTTAATTTTTATAGCTCCATTGTCATATACAGTGTCTACCTCGTAAGGGCCCAACCAACGGGTGGTAAGTTTTCCTTTGAAGGTTTTGAACCGGGAATCAAACAACAAGGCCCAATCACCAGGATGGAAGTGTTTCTTTTTAATAAACTTGTCGTGCCACTTGCTCCTCTGGTTTTGGACCAATATTGTCCATTGGATGGCATCTTTCCTGATTTCATCCAACTCATTCAAATGTAGGGCTCGTTGCCTCTGAGCCTCATCCAAGTTCAATCCTAATTCTATGGAAATACAGAAGGTCTTTACTTGGAATTCTATTGAAAAAGTACGTGTTTCCCGTACACTAGCTCATAAGGGGTATGCTCAGTGGTATTTCTCCAGGTAGTTCGGTATGCCCAAAAAGCCTCTGGGAGCCTATCAGACCAATATTGGTGATGTAACTGAACAGTCTTGGTCAAGATGGCTTCCAGAACTTTGTTTGTGGATTCTACCTGAACATTGGCTTGTGGGTGGTATGAAGAAGATTTACAATGTTTAATCCCATATTTCTCTATTAGCTCTTTCATCATCTTGGAAGTGAATTGAGTGCCTTGGTCAGTAACAATTTCATGAGGGACACCGAAGTAGGTAAAGATGTCTTCATAGATGAATTTGACATCTGACTTTTCTGTGGCCCTAAATAGAGTTTTTGCCTCTACCCATTTGGTGACATCATCCGTACAAACTAAGATATAGTTCTTCCTACTGGACATGGGTGAACTTGGTCCTACAAAGTTGAGGGACCATTTTTCAAAGGGTTCTATCATAACTTGGGCTTTCAAAGGCATTTCATCAGATGATGTAGGTCTTCCTAACCTTTGGCAACTATCACAAATTCTCACATACTTGGTAGCATCTTTGAAAATTCTAGGTCAATAGTAACTTGAATGTAACACCTTATATGTTGTGCGTTTGTCAGAGAAATGGCCACCACATTGTCCATCATGACAACTTCATAGTATATCAAGTACCTCGTCCTCTCGGACACATCTACGAATAATCAAATCAGGACCTATGCAAAAAAGATCATGACCAACCCAAGAGTAATTATCACTCTATGTAATAATTTTCCTCTATTCATGAGGTGACAAATGAGACAGTAACTTGCTAGTGGCCAAATAGTTTTCCATATCCACAAACCATGGGGTATTGACAGAAAGGGAAAAGAGATGCTCATCTGGGAAACTATCATCTATAGGGATATCATCATCCTCATTCTTTATGCAGGAAAGAAAGTCAGCTACTACATAATCCTTTCCAGGTCGGTCAAGCACAGTGATGTTAAATTCTTGCAATAACAAGAGCCACCTAGTCACTCGGCCATTAGTTATAGGTTTATTCATGAGGAACCTAATGGCGGAATGATCAGTGTGTAAAAATACTTCATAACTTGCAATGTAATGAAGAAACTTTTTAATAGCATGAACAATTGCCAAGAACTCTTTCTCAGTGACTGTGTAGTTCAACTCGGTAGGGGACAAGTTCTTGCTTAAAAAATAAATGGCATAGGACTATTGGTCTTCCTTCTTCCCTAATACCCCTCCTATTGTTGTGTCGAAGGCATCAGTAGATATATGAAATGGGAGAGTCCAATTGGGCCCTCTAAGAACTGGTGCCACAAACATCTTAGCTTTCATGGTTTTGAAGGCAGTTTGACATTGCTCAGTCCAAACAAAATCAACATCTTTTATCAATAATCCAAACATATGTGCAACAATCTTTGTAAAATTTTCAATAAACCACTGGTAATATTCGACATGTCCAAGAAAGATTCTCACCTCTTTCTAACTTTTGGGGGGTGGAAGTCTAATAATGACCTCAATCTTTGCAAGATCGAATTTTATTCCTTCAGATGAAACATGATGTCCTAGAACCACTCCTTCAGTTAAAAATATTTTTCATTTTTCATGACTTAGAGATAGGTTCATTTCCTGGAATCTATTGAGGACTTTTTCTAAGTTGTTTAAGGCTTCCTGGTAAGTGTTTCCATAGATTGCAAAGTCATCCATGTAGACCTCCACACAATCATGAATAAGATCGAAAAATATCCCTAATATTGCTCGTAGAAATGTGGCAAGATCATTACACAATCCAAATGGGAAGACCCTATAGTCGTAGGTGCCCAAAGGACAGGTAAAGGTAGTCTTGTCCTGGTCTTCGGGTGCTATAAGAATCTGGTTGTACCCGTTGTACCCATCTACAAAGGAGTAATACTTCTTTCCAGACAAGGTATCTAGAACTTGGTCATTGAAAGGAAGAGGAAAGTAGTCTTTCAGAGTGGCCTTATTGAGTTCCCGGAAATCAACACAAATTCTCCATTTCCTGGTCACTTTCTTTGGAACCACTACAATCGGGGATACCCACTTACTGTCCGAGATGGAATAGATAAATCCGACATTTAACAACTTTTGGATTTCCTATTTGACTATGTCTTTGAGTGTTGGGTTCATCCTTCTCTTGGGTTTCCTAACAAGAATTACCTCCCCCTAGGTGTGTATATGATGGATGCATGTGTCAGGGTGTATACCCTTCATGTCATTGTATTCCCAGGCAAATGCTCTTGATTGTTCTTTAAGGATATATACTAACTGTTTCTGTTGGTCTGTATCTAGCCCGGAGTTTATATGTAAAAATTTCCCTGTACTAATCTCATAGGGCATAGTATAAGACATGGAAGACTCATTGATTTCGAAAATAAAAGATGTTGAAGACAAAACAGATGGATCTAATTGTTCTTGAAATTCTTCCCCAAACATGTACGCAAATTGGGGAAAAGACTGTGGAAAATCCACACATGTAATAGCATAAATGAATTGGTTTAGCACATTTTCTAGTGTATGCTCCTGAAGTGCCCTTGCATGGTCACTAGGCAATACAGGTTCTTCTCAGTCTTCGTTCTCATATGGAAATTCAAGCCACCGTAGATTTTCCATAACAGGTTGAGTTGGATGGTAAATGGTGAGCTTCTGGATAGAGAGATCATTTGATATGGTCATTTCTCCTTCTCTACAGCCAATAAATGCATTGGTTGTGGCTAGCCAATGTCTTCCCAAAATAACGGGATGGCCTCTATGTCACATACCCACTATGGAAAAAAATAAATTTTCACTCTTCCTCAAGGGATAGAATCCCCAAACCTACAAGGGCCTAGTGCAGTCTAGCTCTTCCCTTATCCACCTCCATGTGATCGTTGGTTATGACCACAGGCCAAGCCAAGAGGCGCCTTTCACGTTTCACAACTCAACAATGCAAGAGAGTCAAGTCTTTCGACTCTTCAAACCCTGAAACCCAAAATCTTACCTTCGATGAGATCGACGGCTGTGAATCTCCCCCTGATTCGATGGTCCTGGCCGTATCGGGATTTCGGTAACCAGGAGTTTGAAATGAAACGACCCAAACTAGTGGTCACTCCATTCCCCGAACTTCAATACGCGAGTTCTTGTACGAGATCCAACGATCCTCAATGATTTGGATCCAATGATCCAGATCTTTTCAGAGTTTCGTGAACTGGGAGTTCATGATGCAGCAACTCCAAATCTCTTGTCACTCCAATCCTTGAATTCTGATATGGGAATTCGTGTATGAGATCAACGAACCTCATTGATATGGATCTAACAGTCACTATCCCTCCTGAGCTTAAGGGTGTTGAAAGACACTGAATCTCAATCCCTTCGTTGTTCTATAAGATCCAATGGCCCACAGGATTTTGGAGCTTTCCCGGAACTCTGACCTCTCACCATGCATCTCCTCTGATGGACAGTCCAGATCCGGGTTAGATTGACAACCCACAAGCCTCATGATCTAACGGTTGTGATCTCTCTTAAACCAACGACTAGGATTAAGTCGTGATTTCACAACTCACAAGTTCTAATAACTCCTCCCATTGACTTATTTCAGCGGTGAGTCAGCGAAAATCCTAACTCTCGCCATGTGTCCTCTACAAATGGATGGTCCAGATATGTCACGACCCGACAATCATGATTCGTTTTCAATGACTCCCCATCAAGAGTCTGGGGAAGCCTTCTCCTATTATTTCCTGGTGCCGAAGCACTGACCAGCAGCCACATGTCCCTCCGATGGACGGTTGTGACCTTTAGCCACGATCAACAGTTATGATCTTTTCGGGATGATCAATGGTCATGATCAAATTCTATCTTTCTCCTTTTTTGAGAATTTGGAAGAGTCTTCACTCTCATTTCCCCGGTGCCAAATCCCCGATGGATGTGGATCTTTGACACGCATCCTCTGGGATAGACGATCCCTATGCTTTCAGGACTTTGACAGGTCCTCTCTCCCCTACATGCACCAGGTTAAACCTCATGTGGCTTTTCTATATCCGACGACTATCGGTCCCCCACACTCGATCTGATGGTTCAGATCTATTCTCCTATGCACTCTTCTCCAGCTATCTAGAAGTAGGCTCCAACGGTCCATATTTTCCCCTGCAAATCGGCGATTCACCTTTTAGGACTTTGGGGAAATCCTCACCTCTATTTCCCTGAATTGAACCAACGCTTCAGATCTGATTTTGATCACGATCTCTATGACTCCTGATCTTTCATATGCTCTGAAACCTCCAAAGGGTTTCTCGACCTCTGCACTCCATGTAGGGTTCTTGCACACAACGGTGTGATCCTTCTTGAGCTTGTCTAGGACTTAGGGAGTTCTAGGTTTGGCTTGCCTCACAGAGAGCCTGTGTTGATCTGCACTACCTCTCCTAACCTTAACAAAATTTTTCCTCCAAGGACTCTAAACAATTAGGAGGGTTGGCATGCATACATGAAACTATGTTCAACATCAACGAACACGCAGTTCATGACTCTGGCTTATGCCTCCACAAGACACAAGCATTTATGAGTATAAAATCATCTCGTAACCATATAATTTCTTACTGGCCTAGTTATACAATCAAGAAGAAATAAGGGGGATACAGTATATCCATTAAGAAATATGTACAATTCCTTAAACATACACAGTATAACCAATTCATACACAGTTACAGCGAAATTACACAAGGTAGGAAATCGTTTGTCTATTACAGGTTGTCTCTAACCAGCTGAATGTGGGTGTTCATCCTTCCACCCGACCATAGGCTCAGAGGCATTCATTTGTAGCACTCTGGCCACCCCCGTTCCAAGCCATGATATCACCAAGGAGTTCTCATAGTTCTCAGGAGTTGTGTCTCTGTCCCAACTTCTACTCAGGTCCTGTTCTTTGCAACTTAGAGCTTTCTCTTTCGGTTATGGCCTCGGTGAGGTTTCTCAGATGCTCTTCCACATCAAGCTCGCATCCTTTTGTTCATGATTCTGCTAGAGTATCTCCCTTATAATCTTACGCTCTCTCGTCTCGTGTCTCTTCTCCCTTGTGTATCCCCCTTACCCTAGAAGGTTTTTGCCGACCTATCCTATTCCTTCTGTCAGAAGGCAGCTCAAGTCTACAGGTCCCTGCGGTACTTCGGGCTGACAACCCATGTTTCCATTCATGGGGGTGGTTGATAATTCAACCACTGGTCCTTTCTTCATTAACTTATTTCTCTCCTTGGGATCTGAAGGAGGTTGTCATCCTCATCAAGGGAAATTTGGGGTTATTTTTCATAATGAACCCTCTCTTATAGTTTTCAAATTCTTCCTCTAGTGATATCATGGCCAATACTTTCAAGGCTTCACCCCCACAATCAGTTATTTGGCAACTCAGTCAATAATACATTTACATTGTCCTCATGCCTTAACATGGTAATTCCTATTTTATGATTAATTAAAAATTGGGGGAAACAGGGTGTTACAATTCCCTCTCCCTTAAAGGAACACCGTCCTTGGTGTTCTTTCTCAAAAACACCTATCATGCCTTTCTCATTCAACCACTTCAGAAGTCTTGACCTTCTTCCTCGGTCAAGTCCTCTTTCAAGATCTTAGTCTTCGTCATTTGCCTTCAATAATTCTTGGACAACAAGCACATTAATCACAATTTTGTGCAAAAACATCTTACTGTTGTTCAAAATTCAAAAGGAAATTTTCATAATCTTAGCACAATACTTATCTATGCAGTTTGTGGATCCGTATCC